>RXPK01002031.1:0-115703 GCA_004143645.1 Protaetia brevitarsis
GTTTATGGGTATGTTTTATTATAATTATCTATAGAATAATTTTATTCACATGACTTCATACATCAATCTGGTTAGGAATTCAAAATTTAGACATTACGCATTTTATCTGTGTTCAATCAGTTATCCAATGTAAAATCCCTTTTTGGCCTAGTCTCGGTGTAAACCGATGAGTACGAGTGCGAAAACGGATATGGCATTTATTCTCATTCACAGTACTGCAATGTAAAAATACATAATACCTTTCATTTATTAAAAAAAAACACATTTCACCGCTATATTTATTGTTGCCAATATTATTAATGAAAAATTATTCATAAAAAAAATCACTTTGACATAGATAAGAAGGACTAAGTTTAGTTTTTAAAATGCAAATAGGTACTAATCTCCATCTGCTGACGTTTAGATTAGGTATTTTTTTGAAAATAAAGATTTAAGATAAAACTGTAATCGATCTTTAATAATTGCAGAATGATAAAAAGTACTGTTACCAAATATGATAAGAATAAATAATAATTTTTGCATCCATTTAACACGAATGTTAAAACCGTGAAAGAAAATAACCATAACATGATTCCACAGTCAAACAATTAATAAATCAGTTTTATTATTTCTCATATTTAATATTCACCAATCACCCATATATTCCCAAAAGATAAATATGTGATTTTCTCTTATCGCACGATATGTTTTTTCCTTGCTGTACGCAATTAGGTACCTACGCTACCTGCTCTGTACGTGCTATCCAACTGCAAATTACTGACACACTGAAAATATGTTGGAAGTAGTAGATATGTATACATTTCAAATCGGTGCAAATATACTATGCGCCCCCTACTCCAACATTGCCGTTCTACTCTATCCCCTCTTATTCCGTCAAATATTCTCTTATAACCACCCCATTTGTAAGCATAAATATTTTTTGTTAGGAACGTTAGAAATGGACCACAAGAACATCTATTTTTAAAAGATTATGAATTTACCTTATGACAGTGATGAAATTTTTATAATCTTTCACCACCCTTTAAGGGTCTAAATTTAATTCATTAAAATATGTTTTGTTTTTATATATGAAAAAATTAAATTAAGAAATTAAATTCTTGTCTTTCTAGTTTATTAGGTAGAAGTAGCAGATTAGATGGAGTTAGGATTAGTTACTAGTTAAGCATGACGGCAGTCAGCCATGACCCTGATCACTGTATCGTGACCTTTTTTTTAGGTATAAATTAGAGTAGTTTTAGTGTAATTATTCAGTTCAGTGTTTCTGCTGATGATGATAGCTTTACGATTGAAACGTACTGCTATGGTTTACTACCCATTACCGCTGTGTGTATTTTGTGTTGCATATTTTGATTTGCTAAAAAAACAGCTGTTTCAATTTTACCGAGAAATTTCACAATAATGTTTAGTTTTGTATTAGATTAAGTTAAAGTGTTTTATTATTTATTTAATATTAGTGTTAAATTTTTTTTTTATTTAATTCCATTTATTTAAATGTCTATTGATTGCTCATGTTTTAACGCCTATTCTATTCTATGCTTATTCTACTAGATGTTGTCGGTGAATTGTGCGTTTGCGTTGTGTGTCGTTGTGTTACGAGCTGCATTTTAGAATTGTGTCAGGCAGTTCCTTGGTCGATTGTTAACGTGAGTAGACTATTTTTGTATATCATTCTTTACCATTTTTGTAATTCATTCTTATTATAGTAAATTTTCGTTTCGTTTCCTGAAATTTGTCCATCCAAGGAATCACTTACTAATAATTGTTATATAATGACGTGTACACTGTAGATATAGATCATTTATATTTTTTGTATTGGAAGATTAATTTAATTTTTTTTTCTTATTATATTTTAAAGAGTTAATTTTCGTTATTCAATTTTGCTATTTCTTTCTATTTATCTATCACCTGGCGTTTGGTGAAGTAAAAGCTTTGTTCTTGCATTTAGTTTACGATTTTATAGAGTCTAGTAATTGTCACGCTTAGTTAATTATTTAAAATTTTTTTTGGGACCACGTTTGGATTTTGGGGAAAATGGAAATATTAGAAACCTTCCCATGAACAACAAATCTTTTGCTTTGTATAGGAATAGCATTTCCTATTGTAATTTAGAATCAAGTGCAGTTTTTAATTTAGGCCAAACCTTCAGTTCACGGTTTTTTTCTGCACGAGCTGTTGTAATTACCCATTTTTTTATAATAATAAATTGTTGTTAATTATCTCGTTGGGTAAAAAAAATTCGTTCTTTTTTTTGGAACCTTTTGATTTGTCGGGTAATTAAGAGAGTCTGATTCATTCACTCACAATTTACTTTTCGTGGTTAGATCAATTTAATCGCGAAGAGTAACTCTGAGATTAATTGTCTTTTGCGTTCAATTTTTAAAGTTATATCCGATGAGCTAGTTATTTTAATTTTTTCTTTTCACTTTACATTTCAATTATCAGTCAGTACACAGCAGTACGTCCAGTTTAGTGTAGTTTGTGGTGAGGGGTCTACAAGAAGTTTGCAGTATAAATAAAATTTCTATAAGTAAAGTATTTACCTTAGTTTTTAATGAATCCCATCTTTAAAATATCTATAAATAATAATCCCAATGATTTGTTATTAGATTTTATCACACAAACGTACCGACAATTAATTTAACAGTGACAGGTGGATAACCTACATACTATAATCTATTATCCCCTTTCAAGAAAGCGGAATACATAATTTATAGCAGAAATTCATAAACACCTAGATCTTAGATGTAATTCATTTTGAAACGGTCGGTATTTAATGTATTAGCTACTAGTTGTGTTCGCAGAGGAATCACAAACTAGATCCAATCATACATATACTGTAAAATCAGTCAGCAAACTGTTTCGGATTTCTTTGAGTCAATCGAATACCGTCTGACTAGTTTTGTGATCCTTGCTAACACAGGCTATATGGATTTAAGATTTGTTTGCTGTAATAAATGTATTTAGAAAAAAAGGTAATTTCAACATTAAATTGCATTCAATTAACTGCAATTTTGGTTAGCCCTAACACTTATTGCTCAAATAGATTCATTGGATGTGCTAAATTAATGAAATACCAAGTACCAAAAGCTACCAAGGATAAAGGCTGGTGCCTAGCAATAATATATTTATTTTGTTTTGCAAGAACAGGCGAAAATATTCTTACACTGTCTAATTTTTTAGAACATTTATTTATTTTTAATCTACTCTTCCCCTAGTAGCAAAATTTAAATTTCCCGCAAATATTTTTAATAACTTCAACATTGAGACACGAAATTATAAAATGATTTTGTATTAGATTACTAGCTTTACTTTGATGCTTTCTTTTGAAGTACTAAGAATATTGTGGGAAATTTAAATTTTGCTACTAGGGTCAATAATTGGTAGTGTGCGCTCAACACAATTTAACGTTTTGTTAATTTTAACCATCCCGTAAGCGTAAATGAAATTATCACACAAACGACTTTTCAAATTAAGCTAAACTTCACACACACACACACACAGTATAAATATTGATTCTTCGATATTCGTTGCACCAGCATCTGAGATAGGTAGAGACCACTAATCCACTTATATGACAGCATGAAACCAAGAGTTATTCCTCGATATTTCTGCCAGAAGCAGCGCAACGTGTGGTAAAACCATTTTTACAGCGGATAGGTAATAAAACCCGCGGGAATTTATTACATCGGATTCTGAAATTTTTCTCGCCGAGAAAATGCAGTAAGGGTACATCTCCTGCTGCAGGAAATAATAGAGTTATCTATCTAATTAGTTTGAGGTAGATAAAACTAGTATCTGGGTAACACAGTGAAAAATGTCCTCGAAGAAAATCTCTTAGATTTTTGCTATGGATATATGTGACTGATTACATACTTCTTTGCTAAAGCTTGTTAATTATAAGACTTAAAGATTTCATAAAGTGTTAGTTTTATGGGAAAATATTTTAGACAAAAGTATTAAATATGAAAGTGATCATAAGCTGGCCCTACTGTTTAATTAATTCTCTATTAATAACTCTTAGCAAGAGTAAATGCCAAATAAATGGCGTAATTTAACAACCCAGCCTTCCATGTTTCTAATGAAACGATTATTACACTATGTAACAATTTCTATTAATTTTTTTGTGGGTTATATGTCATTTCCTATTTTCTTATTCAGAAAGTATAAAACAGTCGATTATTTCCGCACACTTTGCTTTTGACCAGACAATGATATTTTTAAAATTTACAAGCAAACCCAAAATGAGAAGTACATATTATGTTCGTTCGACGTAGGAATACGGAACTAAAGGCATCAGTGACGGGAGTGAATTCATTTACGATAGGAATGACAATAAATATATCTGTCAAAGTGACAAGTATCTGCATTTTCGGTTTTAGATTTGTTTTTTTTTTTTTTTTGGAAAACAACGAAAATATTACAGCGAAGATGTCTCAATCACTCAACCTGCTTGATAATTATTGCTATATTGTTCGGCGCTATTTTAAATTTTGACAGAATCACTGTGTCAACTTCCCTCCATATCAAAACGTGTACACTCCTAAAGCTGATGTAATAGACTCGTCCACGTATTTCAGCGCTCAAACTGTTGTGTATGATGTACTTCTCATTTCATCTATACCTATTTTTCTAATTAGGATGATGTCTTCACAAGAGGTTGCAAACATGAAGCAGACGCGTTTTTGCTATGTTTGTGGTCAGTTTATTAAGACAAAGAGAATGGTATGGGGGGAGGTGAACAGATCCATAGAGAATTGCAATTCCAAGCATTTGGCGGGAACCCACTGACCACTCAAGCAACTGCTACTTTTTGCATTGTGGATCTTCCAAACGCCGTACTGGCCAAAAATGCACGCTGCTGTCATGTATCCGGATCTTCCTTCATCCATGGCCCCAGTATTACAAAGCCCTCAGCTTTTATTACCTACTCCTCCTAAGATAGATCAGGCGTCTTCAATCAGCAACAGCGAGTGGGAGTGTGAAGAAAATATTGTAGAATCAGATGACGATTTCATATATGGAGATGATGACAGAGGCCCATACTACCGCAACCAAAAAAAAAACATCAACGATTTAGTTAGAGACCTTGGACTCTCCAAGTCTCAATGCTAAGATTTTGACCTCTAGGCTGAAGCAGTGGAATTTTCTGGATGAAACTGTGCGAGTCGTAGATCAGAGAAACTGTCACCAAACTTTTTCTAGCTTTCTCACCTATCTAGATGGGCTCTTTGAGGCAATTGGAATCGTCTATAATCCAAATGAGTGGCGTCTCTTCATTGACTGCTCTATAAGAAGTCTCAAAGCAGTACTGCTGCATAATGGTAATAACTTTCCATCTCTTCTCCTGGGTCATTCAGTACACCTCAAAGAGGATTACTTTAACATCAAGATCTTGCTGAAAGTTTTGAAGTATGACAAGTATGGGTGGGAGGTCATCGGGACTTCAAAATGGTGTCATTTCTCATGGATCTGCAAGGTGGTTTCACCAAATTCTCATGTTATCTTTGTCTTTGGGACAGCAGGGACACCAATGCACACTACAACAAGCGCGACTGGCCACAGAGGACAGAGTTTTCCATAGGGGAAAACAATATCAAATGGGAGCCACTGGTAGACCCTCTAAAGGTGCTGATGCCACCACTGCACATAAAGTTGGGGCTTATAAAACAATTTGCGAAAGCTCTAGGTACGGAGTCAGCAGCCATGAAACACCTTGAAAAATTATTTCCTAAGCTATCTAAGGCGAAGGTCAAAGCCGGTGTCTTCGTAGGACCTCAAATTAAGAAGATTCTCGACTGCGATGACTTTCCTAAAAAGCTCACCCCAAAGGGGAAAATATTGGAAAAATACACTGTGTCCACTTAAATATGAGACTAATGAGGGCAAAAAGAAATTATTGAATCTATAAAAAAAATTATATAAAATAAAAGGCAGTGCTTCTTTAGAAATATATTTTTAAAATTATTAGAAAAAAAGTAGCTTCAAATTCCTAAATATGCCAAAAAAACAACTTTCAAGTAAAAATCGAAAAAACACAATTTTACAAAAAAAAATGAAAAAAGTATTTTTTCAATGTTTGGCTCATATTGTGTAATTTTGTAGAATTCCATTTTTTTGATTTCTACTTTGAAAATTTGTATTTTGGCACATTTAGGGAGTTGAAGTGCTTTTTGCTAATGGAGCTTTTTGGTATCTTTAAAAATAAGCGTGTTTTATTTTCAAGACAATTATTTTTTTCTTAATTTATAGCAAAACCACGCACTTTAACTAAGTTTGAATATAAAATATGTTTTTAAAGAAGCACCAACTTTTATTTTACATAATTTTTTTTTATAAATTCAACAATACACTTTTTTCCCATTTGTCTCATACTTACGTGGACATACGATATACATATGTGGGTATATTTCAAATTTTCATAGTCCTAGTCACAAAAGCAAAATTAGAGGGGAATAAAAGTATTTTTCTATTGTTTTGAAGCATAAATAAGTTGGAAATAACGCTCACTACTCAAGGACAAAAAACGTGTTATATAGTGTTATAGGCTTTTGTACATGGAACGGGTTGTGACATGTTAATAAAAGTCGTAACAAAGTGAATGTGCCATCACGAAACGTATCTATTCCACACATAATTATTTTATCTATCTATTAATCTATCTTTCCAGATTCTATCGTAGACCCGGCAGTACCACCCTCTACAAAAGACCGTCAACCCTATGCCTTCCAGTAGCCTGCCAACCCGATCCAGCAGTCTATAAGCGTTCAAAACGATCTTCGAACGACCAAATCTATCCCCCAGACTACCAGCTCTATCAACAGCCCCAACCGACCACCCATCAGATGAAAGTCCAATATTCCCCAGAAAGAACCAAATCCCCCTCCCATCAGAAAAATACCCCTCAAGAACTTAACACCAGCGACTATAACGATTTGAACATAACGAAATCGAAACTCGACGCGGCGTTGGAGCGCTACGAGTCCATGTTCGAGAAGAGCGCCCCCGATGGGGTAGATCATCCCCAACAGCAACGGTATCCGGACGCGAAATTGGCGCAGATGTTGAAGCCTAAGGTCGGTATCGTTATTTTACTGTATCTATTGGGAAGATGGTATCTCGATTTGGGGGTTGAGAAAAGCGGGTCTTGTGGGTGAGGGAAGTTGTTGTTTAATAAAGGCAGGGACCGACGTGTACTCCTTTAGGGCTGACGGCGAGGATTGTAAGAGAAGCACGGAATATTGTTAATTAGAGCTATTGTTATCTATATGTGGGAAGTGGGAGTCGATTTGGGGGGCTCGCGTTGGAAGTGGATGGATATAAATTTATAAAATATATACCGAAACACTGAATTTTTAACATATAAATGCTATAGGATATAATCTAAATCTTTTGACCTTTATTTTTCATTAGTAGAATATTAAAGACGCTAGCCCTTTTAGCTTTGTGAAGGAATTCACCATAAAGCTAAGTAACAGGAGCGAGTGGGATCATAACACCATCTTGAACTTGAATAGAAATGCCATCAAATGGTATACTGATGGCTCCAAAACGGCAGAAGGAACTGGAATAGGAATATATGGGCCTAGAACTACATATTTCGAAAGCTTGGGAAAATACCCAAGTATATTTCAGGCGAAAACACACGCTATTGGAAAATGTGTTCAGTTCAATATGGATAGGAACTATCGGAAGCAGGAGATTATCATCATATAATAATAATAATTATTATTATTATTATTATTATTATTTATTCGTTACTGTGACACAGTTGTGTATGTAACAAGTCTACAAAAAATACAGAGAAGAAGGAAAAAACAAAAATATCCAACATAATTAAAAACTAAAACGAAAGTAAGCAAACTTAATAATTAAAGAATTCATCTACAGAATAAAAATTGTTTCGTTTGAGAAAACTTATTAATGTTTTCCTAAATTCTCTATAGGAATCTCCAATACTTATGATAGTAGATATCTTATTAAAAATTTTGATACCTAAATTTTCAGGGCCCAAGCTAGTAAGATGTAACGTACATTCTGGTCTATGCAAATCATTTCTAGTCCTGGTGGCATATGTGTGCATGTCAGCATTCTTTTTAAGTGTTAGCCTGTTTTTATATATATAACAACATATTTCTAAGATGTACAAACATCTAGTTAGTTAGAGAAAAAATCGGTCGACATGAATCAGAAATTTTTGCGCCTGCAATAGCTCTAATAATCGCTTTCTGCGCCAAAAAGACCACCTCGGAGTGAGGGTGTGCAGCCCACAAAACAATGGCATACTGAATTCTTGACTGAATTTCCGCATAATACAGGGTCATCAAAGTACTGGTAGAGACACAAGGTTTTAGACTTCGAAATAGAAAAGTTTTTGCAGAAATTTTCTTGGCTAGTTCATCACAATATTCTTTCCAAATGAGATTCTGGTGAAGTATAACGCCTAAAAATCTAGTGGATTCACTCTGTGACAGAGTAGAATCGTGCAGCTCCAAAGATTGTCTTTCGATGTATCTCTGCCGAGTATGGAAAATCATAAATTTGGTTTTTCAAGACTCATGGCTAAATCATTTTCTGCAAACCACATGTACAGACTTTCTAATAGATCATTTGCCAGCTGTGTTGCATCACCAGACGGCGCTGTAACCAATAAGGAGATGTCGTCCGCATACATAACAAGATATGCGTCAGATAAGAACAGAGCAATATCGTTTATGTACATGTTGAATAATACTGGTCCAAGTACGGACCCTGCGGTACCCCACTAGTTACAGGTAGGCAATGGGATGTTGCTGATAACAAGTTACGGTCTTGGTTTAAGAATGATATTTTAACAAACTGCACTCTAGTTTTTAAATATGAGGTAAACCATTCAAGAACGTTTCCTCTAACACCATATGCATATAGTTTATTCAGTAACTTATTATGATGGACACAGTCAAAAGCTTTCTGCAAGTCACAAAAGGTCCCAAAAGGTGCAGCTCTTTTTTCAATCTGTTGCAATATCTTGTTATAAAAATCAATTAGTGCTGTAGACGTCGATTTTCCTTTGGTGAAACCGTGTTGGCTCTGTGAAATGATATCGTATTTCTTTAAAAAACCGTTTAGGCGATCCAACATACAATATTCCGAACTTTAGAAATCACAAAAGTTAACGCTATTGGTCTATAGTTTGATATCTGATAGTCAAGCAGCCATCAAGGCGCTGAGCTCATATGAAATCAGCTCCAAGATGGTCTGGGAATGCCTAGGGAAACTAAATGAGTTAGGCAAAAGAAATAAAGTAACCCTCCTGTGGGTTTCGGGTCACACAGGAGTGGAAGGGAACGAAATAACGGATAACCTCGCAAAAAAAGGGGCTGGAATGCCTTTTGTAGGGCCTGAACCCTTTTGCGGGTTAAGTAGCAGTACAATACTGAAGAAACTAAAAATAGAAATGGAGCAGAGAAAATCCAGTTACTGGGAAAATCTCCAGGTAGTAAAATTCTTCTGGGAACTTATAACCAGAAGAGGTTTACAGAATGCATCAACCTGAGTAAGAACAATGTTCGTATATTAACAGGAATACTTTCAGGCCATTATAGACTGAAAGGACACCTGAGTAAGCTTGGATTGGAAAAAGATCCTGAATGCAGATTTTGTGGGGAACAGGATGAAATACCCATCCACCTCCTCTCAAACTGCGTAGCACTGTGCAACTCGAAGGCATTGCACCTTGGAGCATGTGAAGTCGAAGAGGGAGACTTACCTAGACTGGGGCCCTCTGACATCCTGCACTTTCTAAAAGGAATAGGATTGGAAGGCCAGCTGTAAAGCAGCAAGAATATGGGACACAATAGATCTTTTAGGCCGCAGTGTAACACCACCCTTCTATTTACATACATACATACATACATACATACATACCCCTCGATTGAAAAAAAGATAATATCAACACTTTTAACGTTTACTCCCCAAAAGTCATCTTTAATATTCAAGCATTTGCCAAGTTTCACTCATTGTTTCCTGAGCAGCTGATGAAAGAAAAATCTAAAGTAACTACACTCATGCCAAGAAGATGCAGTGGCTGCTATTAATGTTGGAAACACCGGTTTTATCCAGTCTACTGTTATACCAGTGTTTAATTACATTTCATAACCTTTCAAACAGTGTTACAACCAGCCTGACTTACATTTAAGTTGCCGTAAGCGCCTCAGGTCCAACCATCTTCTAGTTTGTTGATGGCAGGAATTTTTTGAGCTTCTGTTAGATTTCTCGGCATTTTTAAAAACTGAAATGGGAACACTTATTGTCAATTGGTAATACGAATTTCTTGTTATTAATATCGATGTATGATATTTTTGTCTTGTAATTGATACCAAATTATTATATTTTAAACATCACCACAAAATATTTTGTAAAAATTCGTAGTAGATTGTTTTATCCTATGAAATATACTCAAGAACTGCTGTTAATCACTATTACACACTATATTTTTTTTGAGTGTACACCAAAAGACCAAAGATAGTATCTTTGGCTGATGTTGTCCCCAATTCATATCCTTTAAATCTAAATTTGATTAAAATATTTTTTCCACACAAGATGCCCCAAACAATCAAAGATAAGGCAAAGGAGAAACAAACAAGCAAGACAAAACTACCGCCGAAGACAAAGACAAATCTCTGGGCAGAAAAGCGTTGAAAATCGATTGGTCCAAGGCCAGAGTCTTAGAAGTGGAGGGAGCAGAATCGGATCGCATTAGAAAAGATACTCTTAGCGGATCTGAAGGCCAATGGCATGGCCGAAAGTGACGATCTGGCCGAAACCAAGTCGGAAAGGAAGAGCAAATCTCCCATTAGAAGCGATAAGAAAATCGACAAACCCGCCAAAATTGTCGAGGGCAACGTAAACTTTACTGTCGTACTTGATTTAAATAAAAATTCTAATAATATCGTAAATTCCAGACTGATATATCTTTGAAGGATCTACCTAAGAGTTTCAACTACCAGGAGATTCAGAATAGCGTAGTCAAGACGAAACAGCATCAACAGACTCAAGCCGAGTTAAAACAATACCAAATGGGGACTAATACTGACAATATTCCTTGCAGTAAAAAATGTTCTAGAACTGATTTATCGCCTGAGCAATTGACGCAGCTGTCAGATGCTCCTTTTAGCCGGCCAACGTCGGCCCAAGGATCACAAGTGAGTTGAATAATGCTAAACCATCATTGAAACTCTATAAATTTTCCTCGATTTAAGCTATCGTCGAAAAGGCAAGCATCTGTCGAGAATTTAGATAAGGCCAGCGATTGTAAATCCGTTAGAGCCGGAGTGGTACCACGTGTATTAGTAGACGACGCTTTGGAACTGCACAGGACGAAAAGTTACGTCGTCAACTTGATAGACCACGCTTTGAGTAATCACTTTGGGACGAATCTATGTGAAAAATACTCGACTAAGGAGGTAGTTGGAGTTGGGTTTTAGGTTGAAAATAATCGTTTTCAGCGTAATTCTTGTGTTTAGAACCCGATTGACCCTAGAGTCGCGATGGAATTGCTCAAGAAGCACTCTACGTGTAAGGCGAATAAAGGTATGTGCATGGAAATAGCGCAAGCGTTGGCGGATACCTTCAATAACTCCACCACTAGTTGCTCGACGATGACGCAAGGTGACGCTAAACCGGAAGCCAGTACTTGCACCTGTAACAAATCTGGTAAGAATTTGAAGAATTGTTCGCATATCTGTAGCGCCCCTAAGGTTATCTGTGCAAGCATGCCACTGAATAAATAGTAGCTTAGTTGAGTTGTAAACCTTTAGTAATATAACCATAGTCACAAGAAGAGTTTTAATCGACGCTTTCTTAATTAAATGAGTCAAAAACCTGTCAACGATTAGGCTTTTTTATTAACATTTCGTTTCCTAGAAGAGAATGGCTTCCTGTTGTTTATTGTTTCATGGCGCACTATTGTCTTTAATAAACGTCAATTTGTGACATGTAAAATGTCTATCAAAAATAATTTCTAATAGGGAGATGTTATTTCAGTTTTTCGGTACTTCCTAAATTAATTATAATGTGTTTCTGCTTATAAATTAATAAAAGAATGTGACAAACACATGTGTTTGTTTACTGTACTAATAATAAATAATTTAAAAAGCTATAATTATATTTTTAAATTGACGTGGTAAAATAACGCCGTTGGTGACTGAATACTAAACTATTTTTTTCTAGTTGCATA
Organism: Protaetia brevitarsis; assembly: GCA_004143645.1. Classification (NCBI taxonomy): domain Eukaryota; kingdom Metazoa; phylum Arthropoda; class Insecta; order Coleoptera; family Scarabaeidae; genus Protaetia; species Protaetia brevitarsis. The sequence goes on from RXPK01002031.1 coordinate 12,215, forward strand.
GAATTTCTATAAGGAGTTCACTATCTCTTCTTAAGTGATCTGTACGTGCAAGAATCTACAATATGATTTGCATATAATCATATAAGGGCTACAGATATGCATTGATTTCTACCATCAGCGATGTAAAAAGTCGTTTAAATGCAATTTTCCGTTAAGTAGAGCGACATCCCTTGCGAATTACAAAAACCACAGAAGGAAATCTTTTATTTAGATTTAAATTCATATTTTTTTTATCCCGTAACAGTGTCTGAAGAGCCGCTGTACGTGAAACAATTGAAACAATTGCGATGGGGTCATTTGAAGCACATACAAAGGGAAGTCAGACGACTGGAGGACTTGGAAAGGTTCCTAGATTCGTGTACGTCGAACAATAATTTTTCGTAAGGGTTATTCTGTGTAAAAATAAAACATGTACGTATCGTATACAATAATTATAAACGGCACCAATAAAATATATTTTGTTTGTCACTATATTCAAGCCTTTTCTTTTAAAAATGACATTGACAGCTGTCAAAATGTTTTACTACCTAATAAAAGGTAAGTATTTTTTCCGATGCAGTATTCACTTTAAAACTAATATTTCATGAAAAGATTTTTATTTGTTGTATCGTATTCATAAAACACATAATGAACAATTAATTAATTTACTCTCACATCACAGGTACGTATGTTGGATTCAAATACTAAATAAAATAGATGAAAATTAAAATTAAAATACGTATTCAAACTTGCCTGAAACTTTAATAAATTAGATTATGGAAATGTCAAGAATTATTCGATAAATTTTGATGATTCAGAGTCATCTATCGATCAATGGCCAAACTAATTTTGTAAGAAAACTATAATATTCAAATATACGTGTTATTGATAAATGTCAAATTTCTATAATAGATTATTTTAATGCTGATTTTATGCCAACATTGAATAAATTAAATTTTCTAATACGAGAAGAAAATATTATTTACTAGGTAAAATTGAATCAAAATTAATAAACAATTTTCTTTTTTTTTAGGTGGGATATCATTCATTATCAACGAAATACCTTGGTACATACGGACAGCTCAAATTACCAGTGTGATGTTAGGGACTCTCTGGATCACAATGGACGTATCTAGGGGCTCCGATAAAACGGGCAAATGGTACTTTGAATTCTGCTCAGGATATTTCGCAGGGAAAACTCGAAGGTCATTCAGGTAATGATATGGATTTATAGACTATACAGGGATATGTATGAGGGTGTGGCGTAAAAAATGTTATAGGAGCTCACGAACAACCGTGGTCTCTCTTGACCACAGGAAGAATGCTCATTTAAACTTAAATTATCAGTAATCTGGCTTCGATTGTTATCGCTGCCAGATAAGCAGCATAGATTCAAACGAAAAACCGGTAACTGACATTAAAATACCATTATTCATCATAGATGGAGCGAAATACAACAATTGTTACCGAATATAAACATCCCCAAAGAATGATAAATCTTCCGGAATAAAATACATAAAAATTAAAAAAAATACCAGGCTACAAGCGTGAACCACCTTGAACTAACAAATAAAACACAGTTCATAGCATTTCGATCTATTATGGTCTATTTTAATACTCATTTTTTAACAAATGAAAAATTTTCTTGTAGAGTATGCAACCCCGTATACACGTTAACTTACAATGGCTCCTTTATTATGTGTTGAAATCTGTTTTAAATTGCTCTAAATTAGTTTAAATTGGTTTAAATACACACACTTCCATAGCAATGCAGTATTTGTCAATAAACAATCATCTTACAACAATATTACAAAATAAATAACACCATATTATATTTAACATTTTATTATAAAAAAGTGATTTTACAATAATCATCAAATACGTAATAATATGTACAAAAATACTTACAAAATTACAAAATTTCTTCACTTACAAAAAATATTACCTCGCGTCTTCTTGCGATAAAGGAATATATTTAATCGCTCTGTAATCATCATCAAAAACAGGTAAATCGATGTAGATTTCCTTTGATGGGCTTCTCTTGACGCTTATGCTCCTTTGCGACTCCGACATAGGGGTTGTCGTCGATGGAGCTTCAGTCACTTTCTTGGAAGACACCAGAGTTTCGAAAGCAGTCCACAATTTTTCGGAATTCTCCGGATAGACAACGGTGATTTTCTCCCCCTTCTTGTGGATCTTTTGGATGTGAGTGTAAGGTGTCGTGGTTTCGATAGATTTTTTAGATTTCTCGATGAATTTCGCGACAGGGCTGGTCTTCAAAGATTTAGCCGTGGTATGTTCGTTGACAGATTTCTTTGGGACGATATTTTTTACAGTTGTACTTGTCTTGGTCGTCGTGGTACTGCTAAATGGGGTGGTAATCATCCTTTGTGTCGAAGTGGTGGTGGAATCTTCGAAATTCAAAGGAACGTACTTCGGTTTAGGTTGCCTATCCCTCGGATTTATAAAATCTGAAATAAATCTAGGGGTGTAAATGCTCACGAAAGGCAAAATCGTCTCCCTAGCGTATTTTTCAGCATCCTCAAACATCCTAGCGATCCTCTGCGGCAGGAATTGCACCGTTTTGACTACAGTATCAATTCCAGTCGCCAAGAAGTTCTCAGAAGGCCTGCTATGGTTCACGGTGACCTGTTTAGCATCATCCTCCCTCTTGTGTTTCTCCTGCGGTTTCCTAGTGGTAACACTACGAACTACGCTGGGCACCCATTCGTGTCCTTGCGCTTCGATGTCATAAAATTCAGATCCGTGACCCTCTGAAGACCTCAGCTCGTCTTCGACATTATTCGAGGCATTTCTAGTTTTATTCGCGGGATATTTCGATGTAGTGGCAGCCAAGATCGGTTCAGTGATTTCGGGTTTGTCTTCCTTGTTCAGAGTTTTGCGCCTCGCGTTCTTGGAGGAGTGGGGCTTTAGAATGGGTTCCACTATCTCCTTTCTGACAACGTTCGTTTCGTTATCAGAATCGAAAACAGGTTGGTGATATCTCGTATTGAAGGCCCTACTCGATTCTAGTTCAGCGTCGACATCGTTTTCTTTATCATCAGTCCATGGGATGTTCAAGATGATATCTCTCGGAGGGATGGTTAGATTTTTCTCTTCCTCCTTAAGATTTGGAACGAATTTAGAAGAATCCTTTTTTTGTGTTTCGTCGTTTCTATCGTCTGCAATTTTGTCCTCTTCGCCACGGGGTAAGTTGCAATCCCCTGGGAATAAGGGTAACGTTATCGGTACTCCAGAATCCAAAATTAGATTCCTCTTACAAACTGAAACGCTGTAATTAAATTTTTAACAAAATTAATTTATTTTTACATTCGGTGACTTTCGTGGTAAATCACCTTTTACCATAGCTGTCACTCAAAGTGATCTTATCGATTTTCCACTGTTGAAGGCCGGAGGTTAACCAGCCGTTGTAGGAGGTGTACAACACTTGGATGTTGGATGGTGGTAACAGAATTGGGTGTGGGACTATTATGCGTGAGATTGAGTCTCCTAGACGCATCTCTTCGTCTTCTTTCCTGTGTTTGGGTGGAAGAAAATCGTTATTTAAACTTAAAACACGGGAAAAAACAAGTTAATTGCTGACTGGAGAGACGTTTACATATTTTTTTCATTAACTGTGTTTAGACATGTCCTTATTTTAACCCTAAGGCTAAAATAAAGACATCCAAAGCTCTTATATGTTTATGACTAGAGACTGGATTATATGCAAAGTGCATATATTTTATTTTTTGCATATCTTTAATTATAGTCTATATGTAGACGTATTAAACTAACTCAAGTTAATTAGCGCTAATTAGTGATTGCATATATTGCATATTTAAGCATTTTTATGCATATTTTCACAAAAGTTGCCTATATTGCATATTTAAGCTTTTTCTTATCCTTTCTGTTAGTAAAAATTCCTAGTAATTCCTAATGTAGATCGACAACCGACAATTCTCAGAACGATAAAACTTTTACATTGGTTTCTCTAATACTTTTTTCCAAGAACTGCACGTGCTTAGTTTCGCCTAGCAGAAGGGATGTGGTAAATACGTTTTATTATTATTAATTCCCAAATAAACTATTCATTCATTGAATATCTTTGAACGACACAGCATGTAATTGTGTTACGTTTTTAAATGCTGTGCGTACATACAATGAGTATAGCGAACAAAATTTCTTTATGGATTAAGCTATATCCTGAACTGGTAAAGGATGGCGACAAAATATTTTGTTGAGCCTGCAGTAAACTGGTAAGTTTAATTTTACTAAAAGCTTTACAATTGTTTTTAAATTCTTTAACTTTTGATATAAAATGACAGTTGTTGTTGTAGGTGTCTTCTGAGAGAAAATACCTGATTGATCAACACGCTAAAACTCCATCACATATTGGAAAATGTGGAAAACTAAAGCGATCCGCATGTGTGCAGCAATCTATACGTCAATGTGTAGCATCAACTTCGCGAAACTCAGAACAAGAATAATATAATACGGATTTGTGTAACGCATTAATTTCGTCTAACATACCATTCGCAAGATTAAACATTGTTAATTTGAAATCATTTCTGCAAAAATATTGCAAACATAATATACCTGACGAAAGTACCTTACGAAAAAATTATGTCACATCTTGTTACGAGCAAACAATAGCAGAAATTCAACAATTAGTAGGAAATAATTTTATTTATATCATGGTAGATGAAAGTACGAATAAGTGTGGCCGTTATATTACCCATTTCTTAATAGGAATTCTTCATGAAGATATTTTAGGTAAATCATATTTAATTTATTGTAAAGAACTTCAAAAAACAAATAATGTGACAATTGCCCAATTCGTTCAAGAAGGCTTATCAAATTTCCTTTTACCTGGAAGTATATATACCTTGTGAAAAAATTTTACTAATGTTGTCCGACGCTGCATCATACATGATAAAAGCCGCACAAAATTTAAAAAAAAATTGTAGTAACATTATTGTTTAACCACTTGTTTAGCTCATGGGTTCAATCGTGTAGCCGAAGACATTTGGAATCAATTCCCTTTGATTAATGATTTAATTAGCAATGTCAAAAAAGTATTTTTAAAAGCACCTTTACGAATCCAATTATATAAGGGGCGACTTCCCGGTGTTAGGTTGCCTCCTGAACCAATTAATACGAGATGGAGTACATGATTAGAGGCTGCAATTTTTTTCGCCGATAATTTTGAAGGAATAAAAAATGTAATTCTTGAAATCACTGCTGACTGCATTGCTCTAAAAAACTGTAGAAAGATAGTAACATCAACAGAATTGCTACAAAACCTTTTGTATATTAAATCAAATTATAGCTTTGTTTCAAGTTCCATTCGTAAACTAGAAACGCAAGGGATGTCGCTCTCGGAATCAGCCGAAATAGTAGACGAATTTGATATGTTATGTAAGAAGGTTAAGGGTACAATATACGATAAATTTAAAAAAGTGATAAATAAAAATGTGGGGTATTTGAAATTGAAGAAAGTTTAGAAAATTTTGGAAGGTGAAACAGTAAACGATTTCGACTTTAACTTTAGTTTAGAATGTATTGCAAAGTTAAAAAATGCACCAATTACATCTGTGGATGTTGAAAGAAGCTTTTCTATTTCGAAACATATGTATTCTGATAGAAGACAAAACTTTCTTTTACATAATTTTGAAAAACATCGAATTATAAATTGTTTTAGAAATATGTTGTGAAAAAATTTTGTGGAATAAAGTTAATGTTTAAATTTCTGCTCTTATTTATTTAATTTATGTAAAAATTTTGCATATTGTCGCAATTTTTTTGCATATATGCCTCAGGTTTATGCATATTTTCTCAAAAATCGATGCATATATATGCGCATATATTCCAGTTTTTCTTTGCATATAATCCGGTCTCTATTTATGACATTTATGCACATTCGCAGTACGTTCAATATTGCACCAGTTTTTGCCGGTTCAGTCTACAACTTTAATTAGTGATGATCCAAAAATTCGTTGTGTAGAATATATTCAGATGTCATGGGCAATCTGCACAATAAAATTGACCCATCAGTGCGTCAAATTGATATCTGGATAGTGTACGATTAAGCCGTAATCACCAAACTACATTGGTAGATATAAATCAAGTATTAACTGACAGAAACCGGAAAAAAAAAACTATTAATTAAAATTGAACCTTTTTAACTTAGACAGACTCTGGACTTGGATAAAATATTAATAATCGATGATTACTCACTTTGTTAGCGTGAATGTCTCGTTCAGGAACGAATCACCAATCAAAGTGACTTGAATCCTCCCGTAGCTGACAATCGGCACCTCTGCTAAACTACTCTCCAGCTTGATCATATATTGATGCGCTGCAAAATAACTCGAAAAGTATTGAATATTTATACAGTAGCTGAATTTACCACAAAATGGTTCCTCATCTCTTGTAATCAAATATAATTGTCCTCTACCCTTGGCCCTGTCTGCGTAGTACCCCATGTTCCCACATTTCCTGCAAAATTAAAAAAAAATCTCCTATATATGTTTTCTTTTCTGATGTAATGAAGCTGTAATTAAATTACCTATCATCAGTGCAAGGGAAGCAATTCCCCTTCTAGAAGCTATCGTAAGATTCACATGGGAATGCTGGAAAATGACATCTGGGATGGATGGAATCGGTGAAAAACTTATAAGCTCTCCGATGATTGCATAAAGATCTTCCTTCAACAGCGGTAGCTAGGAGTTCAAATCAAAATTTCAATATACCTTGATTGTAACTTCCAACTTCCAACTAACAAGATAAAAAATCAAAAGGTTACAATAAGCACTAAGCAAATAACTTGCTTATCAGCGCTAACATGTCAACCATCGAATACTCGACCAGAAATGAACTAATATAAAAATTTAAAAAGGTGAATTTTTAAGCTATTACAAAGTGCTGGTAACAAATTAAAAAATCAAAAGTTTACAATAAGCACTAAGCGAATAACTCGCTTAACAGCGCTAACAACATGAAAACCATCTCGATCGGAAATGAACTCTTAAAATTTAAAAATTTGAAACTAAGTAAAAAACGAAATAAAAAATTCGAAGTATTACAAAGAACTGAAGCTTATAAGCATATAGAAATTAATACACCCTAATAAAAACATTACGTACGACAGAAATGTCTAAATAATTTCAAAAATGATTTCATAAGTGAACGTAAAACGTGGAACTATATGAAAAGAAGTAATGTTATTCATAATTAAATTAAAACAATGTATATTTAACATTAGAAACACTGCAAAAAATACCTTAAACAAGGTAGACTAGCAAAATACTTCCTAAAGGTGATTGATTAACTAAATAAGGAGCTAAGTAATTAAATAATTAAAATTGAAAGAATAAGGTAAATAAATTTGATGTAGTACTAACAACTAGCAGAAAGTTAAATACAGACTAATAAAAAACTTAACTCGTGACACTCATACTAAAGTATGTCAAAATGATTTCATAAATGAACGTAATACGTGAATCACACCAAAGATGAAGTATTATTATTAATAATTAAATTCCAACAAAATATAATTATTAATAAATAAAACACTGCAGAAAATGCTTCAAATAAAGTATCAACCAGCAAAAATACCTAGAGGTAATTGAATTAACTAAATAAGGAGCTAAGTAATTAAATAATTAAAATTGAAAGAATAAGGTAAATAAATTGATGTAGTACTAATAACTAACAGAAAGTTAAATACAGCCTAATAAAAAACTTAACTCGTGACACTCATACTAAAGTATGTCAAAATGATTTCATAAATGAACGTAATACGTGAGTCACACCAAAGATGAAGTATTATGATTAATAATTAAATTCAAACAAAATATAATTATTAATAAATAAAACACTGCAAAAATGCTTCAAACAAGGTATAAACCAGCAAAAATACCTAGAGGTGATTGAATTAACTACATAAAGAACCAAAGGCTTAATTAATTAAAAATTTAAAGAGTAAGGTAAATAAATTAGATGTAATGCTAATAACTAATAGAAATTAAGTGCAGCCTAAAAAAAAAAACATTACATACGACAGAATTGTCTAAATAAATTCAAAATATTATCACAAAAGAACGTATTTCAATATGCCATACTAAAAACAAAGTAATATTATTAATAATTAAATTAAAATAAAGTATAATTAATTTCAAAGAAAACACTGCAAAATACGCCTCAAACCTGGTGTGAACTAGCAAAGATTACTTACACCATATAATATCAGTGACGGCTCCTACGAACAGATTGGTACATCCTTTCTGCATACGTCCTCCATTTGGGTAGAAATCGACATGTCCCATTGGTTGCCAGGATCCCAAACCACCCAAGATTAAATTTTCTCCGTTGCTGTGGATAACATCGACGAAATCTGCATCACTTTGGTCTAACCTCGCTCTAGGGTCTTGGGATTCGAACAGCGGGCCTGCAGGATCCAATCCAGTTATCCTGCTCAAATTCCCCAATTCTGCTCCTGCGAATCCAGCCACGTGCGCCCCTAAACTAAATCCAATCAGATGCATTTTCCGCACCGACAATCCTATATTCCCTATGAGCCCTTTTAGGAAGATCGCCAATTGTTTTCCCACCAATCTCGTGTTAGCGCTGGCTTTGACGTAGTTGGGAAGGATAGCCCCGTTGGCCCAGTCGACGCAAATGACGTTCACATCTTCCTAGAAGGTTACCATCGAAATAATCGGCACAAAAATGCTTTTGGGGACATACCACAGTGAGTAGAGCGCTTCTCATTTCGTACACCCAAATGTGGGAGCAGTCGCTACCGAATCCGTGTATCATAATCTTAGTCGGCAGGCTGCTGTTGAAACCCCTCTGTGCCCAGGTGAAGGCGTCTGTGATATTACCGAAAGGTACTTCAGTGGGTTGTGACCCGCTTCTTCGACGGTTGCTGCTTAAAGGGTACAGCAAGAATTTGGTGTTGATTTCCTCCGGGGTGCTTGGCAACATGTCCAAGTAACCGAATGGTCCAGAGGACTCGAAACAGCCCAAATCGGGATAGCATACTGAGGTGTCTTGCCTCTTGATTCTGGTGGTTGTGAAAAAGTTAGTTTATTGTATTAGAAAATGTGTGGATGTGCAGTATAACTGCTTAAATTGGAAATATATTGAAAATACTTTATTTTTCTTTTTAGAAAAACAAAAGTTATACTTTATATAAAAAAAACCTTTATAATTTGAAACTTCAAACGCAACTGTCAGATATCTAGTTGTTTAAGTCATGTAGGGTACACCAAGGATAATCATACTTCCATACAACAGATTTTACAACACAGTTATGCATTTTTCATCTTTTAATTCCTAATAAAAATGAGAAAGGTTGTCATCAGTATTCTAAAAAGATACTTATCATAAAAGACCAACAAACCAAATTGTTATTTTATTTATTATCAAATATAATTTCAGTACAAAGGACAATATGATTATAATCCATGGTTTTTGACTCTGTGTGAGTAAATTATAGCAAGAATGATGGGAAAATGGTCCAATTTCTCACAAATTCTTTAATAACGTACAACGTTATTAAAGAATTTGAAACGTTTCATCCAATAAGGGACATTTTCAGGTCAGCTGAAGAAATCCAACAAGAAATTAACATTATGCAAATTAATTAGTTTGAAGATAAAATGAATAATAAAATGGATAAAATTGTATACAAAATAATTAGTAAATTAGAAAATGTGTAAGTAAAAAAAAAATAAAATTGCAATACTTACAATTATAAAACAGTTTAAAAATAAATCACGTAATAAAATAGTAAAAATTGAATTGTATAATAAAATAAAATTGTATAAGACTTATTAACACACATTCCAAAAGGATAAACTACACTTTAAAATAAAACGAAGATAAAATATTAAAGACAATATGAATATCTGATTTACTTATTGCATCTAAAACATCAAAGGGGTTCACAGCGCAAAAACAAAAAAAAAACTAATTTAATTTTAATTTAGTTTATATATTAAGCTTTTTTGCAAAAAAATGACATTTTATTCGTCATTTAGCGTCTGGGTATCAGAATATTTGGCACCTAACGTGTGAGGCCCATGAAATTTTACTCCCAACACTTGGGGCACACAATATTTGGCGCCCCAACGTGTGAGACTCATAACATTTGGCGCCCAACATGGGGCAACTCACAAAATCCGCAACCCCAGCATGTGGCAGCTCGCAACGATACACTGCCTACAATTAAACTACATGTATAATAACGAGTCATCGAGAGAAATCATAATTAAGGTAGCTTATGTAAATGTTTTGGGCTAGAATGATATTTACTACTTGACATTATATTTGAACGTTCATATCAAATCTCTCAAAACTTTTATCAAATTACATTAAATTGAAAAAAAAATATATTCAAGACAAAGCAGAAGGTAAAAAATATCAATTGTTACTTCCCTTCAGATGTGAAAGTAAATGGAGAGTGGCAACATTCGACTCTAGAATGCATGACTGATTTTCGTGAAGAGCCTGTTCGATTCCAATGGTTTTCACAATGTTTTCACAATTTTTTTGCAGTTATTCAGAGAGATTGAAAGCCTCCGTCAAAAAACTGGAAGTGGGTGGCCGTTTAAACATACAGCTGAAAGTATTGAAGCCATTCGGCATGTTATTGATCACAATCCAAAAACAGCTATTTTAGTAATGGTCCAACAAAGAAATTTGTCTTATTGTACATGTCAACTAATTCTGAAGAAAAACTGAAAATGCTTTCATAAACTTCTTCCAGTGGATTAGGATATCCTTAAAAAAGTTTTTGTTTTTCTCAGATGAGGCTTGATTATATCTTTCTGGATATTTTAGAGAGAATTGGTAGCAGCCTGATATAATATGTGTACCTAATTTTAAAATATGAAGCTCAAGAGTATGTTGCCGTTGGATTGCGATCACTTCATTTATAGATTTTATTTAAAGATTTTTATTTCATTTAATTTAAGAATTAGACCCTGCAACGCCATCTAGCAGTGAGGCTTCGAACTCCTTGGTTGTCACAACGCATCTTACCCCGATAGCAAAATTAATGTTTCATTTTCGTTATTCTTTCCAAATTAATTAGTAATTCCTTGTCAGTTAAATTTGCTTTTCATTCTTCAGTTATTAGTTCAAGTTTCATTCATTAAAACCTTTTCTTTTGTGCAAATTACTCCGCATTTTTGAGTTTGTCAGTGGCTTTTGATTCACGTTGTATTTTCCGACTTCGGCCTTTTCGCTAGCTAAGTAAGGGAGACGCACAAGGCTCGCACACCATCTTAGACACGCTGTTCAAGTTGCTCCGTGCAATTAAATTTATATTACCACGTTGTGGGATTTTGTCGCGCGAGAAACTTCTAGTATCGAGTGCATTTTTGTTCGTTTTACCTGGGACTGCCAGGAGATTTGTGTCCTTTGCATCGATATTCCTGAAAAGGGTTTTGAAACAGCAGCGTCGAGCCGGCATTTCATTTTGTTAATGGCGTCATCTTAGGTCACTGGTAAGCGGACTTTTGTTGCTAATTTTATCAGTTTAGTAATCCGATTCTATCTTAGGGCCTACTATTTACTACTATTTATTACCATCTATTATCTACTATCTACCACCACTACTAGTGTTATTTTGGCGTTGAGTGAAACCAAGAGGGTGAACGAAGTACCGTAATTTGGGAGAGCAAATCCAGATCGTTGAATCCGAAAGGGGACCACGCCTTGACATCAGCGTAACACGCTCAACCACTTTCACGAAGGCAATCACACCGACCCTCCAAGACATTTACCAGCTAAGTCGAATTTAATTTTTAATTTTATTATTCTCTTTGCACCAAAATTTAATATTTCATTATTTTATTCATTTTTTTTTCTAAAATCCTATCACACAATACAAACCTCCCGGCCAATATTAGTAATCTAGATATTTAAACTTAACCTCTATATTTCGAAATAAGATCATAATTAATAGTTTAATTTAGTATTTAAGTACACAAGTTATCGTATCATCGTAACCCACGTTAAGAGTTGTTTATTGTAATTCATTGTATTTATTTATTTTTTTTATCTTGAGTGTTTTTTTGTTTGTGTTATCAAATATACAGTGTCATCCAAAATTTTGTGTGTTGAACTAAATTATTTCGATCCAAGACCTTTATGCTTGCGAGCGAGCGAACCCCGTAATAAGTAACTATATTATAATGACAGATATATCGAGCTTATACATACTAATGCGCCACCATGTATGTAAATTTCGATAAAATGGTAGAAAAAATAGAAACGAGTGTCATCAATGACCTCTTTCCGACAAAATTTTCAATAAAACAGAGACGATATGGAAAAAATAAAATTGCAATGGATGATTTATATTGAACAAATTTCTTGCGTTGTGTAAACAGTTAAAAAAGGTATTCGGTACATCACAGATTATAAATTTACAAAATAAAATGTAACAGAGTACAGCTCCTGCATAACGAGCCGTGGTTTCAATGATGATTAAGAAAAAAAAAAGGTGATAAAATCTTTTAATCTTCGTAACTTAACCGCCTTTTGTACACTCCAAATAAAGACAAAAATAGGAGGAGACGAACGTAAAAACTCAACGTTAAACCTGGTTGTTGTGCGCGAATGTTTTTGAGCCGAGCGCTTCTCAAGCGACAGTCAACAGCTAGCCGCCAGAGGGGCTGTCCTATTTGTTCTTTTGTTTTAAGTTTTATGTCAACGCGTGCACCGCTGCTACGCGGATCCCCCTCATCTCACGATGGGGAAAAGAACAAAAGTTCCTCGGTGGATCGTACTATGCGCTCTCGGAGCGCGGAGATATGGGAATAATAACTTTGAGAAGTCTATTTCAAGATCGACTTGGGAAAAAGTTCGCTTTTAAGGGGAGGAAATCCCCAAGTGACCTATTAACAAACAATTTTAAATAAGCGTCGCGCGCTTGTCTAAGGCTGAAAGGAAAATCACTTTTTTGGGAACATTGAATGGCTAAGCGTTATAATACGTTCAACTGCTCGAAGTCGTTATAAACAAAAGTCTACGCTTAGAAAAGTTTTACGCTTTATTAGTTTTCAATGTGTTTATTTGAGTAGAAAATATTATTCAATTAACAAAGTGAGTGTTATTAAGAAATAGGACATAAGACTAAATAAAATTGGAGTTAATTTATTATGCAATTATGACGTTGAGATTGTCTTTCTAAATTATTATTTTTTTCTAAACAAATGCATTGATCTTAAACATTATTATAGCAGACACATAAATATCCGATCACTCTGCGCTACATCAGATTTTATTGATTCGGGACCATTGTTTCGAGAACACGTAGGTTATCATTATCAACCGAAGACCGAATGAATTCCGTAAAAATAAGAATATACCATACCGGACATAAAATCGACATAGAAAACCTTGAATTAGCGAAAAATGTACAACCACAGAAAGAGTTAGACGCATACGAAACCATATACAGGCTGTTCAAAGTTATCGGTTCACTTTGTTAATATTGCAGCTACGATGTTGATTAAATTATTTTTACGCTGATTACAGTCTTGTAATCATAAAAACAATTGAAAATCGCGTTTACAAGATATAATGCATAACTTTGTTTTTTTTTTAATGGACCACCCTGTATATTTTATCATCAATTGATAGAAAATCAGTTTCTCCATGCAATATTGTTATAATAGCATAACCTTGAAATGAAAAACAAAAGAGCTGCGACTCATATAATGATGGATTCGAATTAACAGCAACTTTTGTTTGCCAACATAAGATGTTTGTTTTAAAAGCCAAAATTGAGATGAATAAAGTCACTTATTATTATTATTGTTAAAAAACAAAAGAAAATCCAAAAGTTTTCAAAAACTTATTGATAACAATAACAAAAAACAATAAATCATAATAAGTGTTTCACATCTATTTTCTGATATGCATTTAATTATTGCCTTGCTGATTGAGAAATTACACAGCAATCTCTGTTACTGATTGTTTCTCTAGTTTTCTATCAATTGGTAACAAAATATACAGGGGTGATTCATTAAAACGAAGAAAAAAGTCACATATTATATCTCGTAAACGCGATTTTCAATTGTTTTTCTGATTACACGATTGTAATCGGCCTAAAAAAACCCTACATTTTTGATAATTTAGCCAACATCGTAGCTGCAATATTAACAAAGTTAGCAATACACCGAGAGAAAAAAAGTGTTAAAAGTATTAACTAATAAAATGGTGTATTGAACACTTTTTTCTTTTTCAATATGAGCAATGATATTTTAGTGTTAATGCAATACGTAAAAAAAATGTTAAATTGCGTTAGTTAACTGAATAATAATAAATGTTATAAGAAACAGACCACGCGTGATTCTTTGAACATGTACTTAATTTTCCATTAACAATTTCTACCTGCTAATTGAATAATACAACAACATTATCCCAACACAGTTACTTGTTGTAGACACACGAAGTAATAATTGTCTCTATAATTTCATAATATTGGTTTATCATCAAGCACAATGAAAATGACTGACTGTGCGCACGTGCGATCATCTACATGTAACAGTATTAAATATTACATTTCATTGAGTTAACACCGATAGTAAATATTTAAAGAACACCTTTTTCAAATGTCAAATCGACAACTTGTGGGATTAAACCAACAAGATAAAATATTGGTTACGCCTGAACACTATAATCTTGTTAAATTAACTCTAAAGTGTGCAACAATATAAATATGTTTGGAATTAGTAATACGCTATAAAATGTGTTCTTTCCAATCCTTTCTTCCAATAAATTCTTTCAATCTTTCCAACACATTTTATAGCGTATTACTAATTCCATATACACCACCAATCTAAAAACTTCCAATAACTATATAAATATATTTGTTTCAAATAGGAGCATATGATTCACTTAAATGCAATATGGTTAAATCAATGCTCAAATTCGTGACACTACGAAAAATGTTGAAATAACCATTTCATTTCTCTCAGTGTAGCGTGCCGATAACATTGAACAGCCTGTATGTGGTTTCGTATGCGTCTAACTCCTTTTGTGGTTGTACATTTTTCGCTAATTCATGGTTTTCTATGTCCGGCATGGTTTATATGTTGCGCAACGCTGGATGATTCAAGTCTACCATAGCGATAACTTGCTATGTGCTCCTTAAACCTAGTTCCGATCGCATTGCCTAAAAGATTTCTCAGTGTATTATGCGAGGTGAAGCAAATATTCAAATTCTGTCCTTTGAAAATGTCGCCTAAACCTTTGTTGTTAAATGCTATTGTATACAGGGTGTCTTGAAACATCGTTTAAAGATTTTAAGGGCATGTAGTATGATCGAAAATAAGGTTAAAAGTCATAATAAACATATGTTCACAAATCAACCGTTTATGAGATAACAGCGAATGTTCCTAGTAGTACATGGATATAACAAACCTCAGGTACCAGCTATTGTTTTATGACAGTTTAATTTGACGTTTTGTGCAATTTGTAGCAATTACAATGGTTGCGTATTCTAATGCTAAAATGAGCGATATGGTGTTCATGTACGGTCGTGCTAATGGGAATTCTTTACAAGCACGTCGCTTCTATGCTGAAACGTTTCCTGATGGCCAACTGCCTTCGCATGTGATGTTTCAGACGGTGTTTCAACTACTAAGAGAAACTGGTTCGTTTGAGAAGCGGTCTTCTGATACTGGGCGGTAGAGAATAGCATGTACTCCACGGATAGAAGATCGAATTTTGAATATTATTGATGAAAATCCCGAAAACTAGTGTTAGAAGAATTTCGACTCAAGTGGGTGTAAGCAGCAATCTTGTTTGGAGAACTTTTCATGAGCCTTTTCAAGTCCTATACCCCTACCATATCCAACGGGTACAAGCCCTTACTGCTCCGGATTATCAAGCGAGAAGGGCTTTCTGTGAGTAGTTTTTGCGAACAGCTGCTGATCGGCCAGATTTCGTTGATAACATCCTCTTCACTGATGAAGCTGGTTTTACTAAAAATGGAATATTTAATTTCAACAACAATCACGTTTGGTGTGACGAGAATCCTCATGCTACCGTTGAAGTCAGGCACCAGCAACGTTTCTCTCTAAACATCTGGTTAGGCATGATAGGGGAACGGTTGTTAGGACCGATTGTTTTACCACAACGCTTAACAGGTCCTGCATACCTCGACTTCTTGGAAAATACTTTACCTGAACTTTTGGAAGATTTACCTATAAATCTAAGACTGAACCTCTGGTTTATGCAAGATGGAGCTCCACCGCACTTTACGCCTGCTGTTAGGGAACATCTTAACAATGAATTTCCTGGGAGATGGATAGGGCGAGCAGGTCCCATTGCTTGGCCTCCAAGGTCTCCCGATCTAAACCCGTTGGACTTTAGTATCTGGGGTTATTTGAAAAGTTTAATGTACGCAACACCGGTAAACGATCTTCCAGAGTTGCGCCAACGAATAGAACACTGTTGTCAGATAATACGAGAAAAACCCTAGTTTTTTGAAAGAGTGCGCGCTTCCTTTGAAAGCAGATGTAGATCCTGTGTCGAAATGGAAGGACGTCATTTTGAACATCTTCTTTTTGTGGACATATGTTTATTATGACTTTTAACCTCATTTTCGATCGTACTACATGCCCTTAAAATCTTTAAACGATATTTCAAAACACCCTGTATAGTTTAACAAACATTTTATCTCGGTTTTCTTACTCGGGACTACATCTATAGAAGAGTAACCGTTAAAGATCAATATTTCGTTTCTCTTCGATGGTATATATTATTTATTTATCACGATAACTGAAGTGATTGACAGTTCGAAATGTCATGGCTAATCTTGTTTAATCTTAAATTTGATTCCTCATTAATTAAAACATGTTGTTAAAAACTTAAACATATTATACATAGTTAAAATCGGAAAGAAATAACTCTAGCGGTGTGAAAATCCAATAGGGCGCCCATAAAAAATTACAAAGTTGATGATTGCCGGAAAAAACTGAAACGTCGCATAAAAATTTCAAGTACACAAGTACACCATTAGATAGGAGGTTAAAAGTCGTATTGAGAAGGTGTCTAGTTTTTCTCTAGACGGCCAAATAAAAGTACTAGAAGTAAGAGATTTTTCTGTTTTTGTTTTTTTGTAATTTTTGCGTCATTTGTTCTAAGTCTGCTTTTTTTTTTCGGGATCATAAAACCACAAAATTTAGCAACTTTGACAAAAGCCCTACTCCAATAAGGAATTGAAAGTGTCCTTAAAGCTATAGGGATGAAATTAAGGCGAATGAGTAGTCTATTGTCATAGCTATTGTTATACATACTGTAAATGGCATCGATTAAGCTAATTTTTCGTATTTACAGTGTGTATGAAAGTAGTACTGATTTGTTTTAATTTCAGCCCCATAGCTTTAAGGGCACTTTTCAATGGCTTTCGAAATAGAGGCTTTAAACCTACCAGAAAGATCGAAAATGATTCACTCTGTATAGCGCGTCCATCGATTGAAATAAAGGTCCAAAATCGGTACGTAAAATATCACATCGAGTGAACCATCAAAGTTATCTATGCTCGTTCTTTATGACGAGGATACGACGTGCAACAAACGATCCAGTAAAATAAATAAAAGCAAATAAGATCATCTTTTCTCCGTCCGTTATTTCCTATACGCCTCTCAATTTTCTCACCTAGAGTTCGCCGCCTTTTTCCTGGCTTTATTCAGCTCCCATTCTCGTATCGAGTTGACGACCGCCTGGTAGATCTCGGCGTCGTTCGCCTCGTCTGGCACGGGGTTGGGGGCGCGCTCCGTCGGGAAGTGGGAACTCACTGCAAGCAGAAAAGAATACGCCGGTTGAAGGACGTGGTATTGAAGAAACGCGTAGGAGGACGTGATGTGCCAGCTGGTTATATACGTATCTTGAAACGTTGATAGGTCCAATTGAAAAAGGATCTTCCGTTAAAAGACGTATCGTATTATTAAACGTGAAGGGGGAGGAATAAAAATACATAATGGGATAAAACGATGTTTGCTTCTTCAAACAACATTCAAAGAAGAAACAAAATAATTTTGTTTTTATAAAGATATTTTAATTCATTCTAGAAAGATCTGTACTAATTTTATAAACGGTTGGTGAAAGGTTTTTATAAATTGCTGCAGAATTATTATTGTTCTATAACGTTAAATTATGTGCATTAGTACAGGGCGTTTCGTAAGTTCGGTATAGTTTTCATTTTTGATTTCACAAAATTAGTCTTCTCCATTTGCTGTTGTTTAGGTCTACTTCGCTTTTCTAATTTTTGAAATTTCTTTTGTATTCTTTCAAAAAAAAGCACATTGGGTTTCTTGTTCGCGTTTAGATAGACAGGGTGTCTCACGACGAACTGCATCGATCGATATATGAAAAGAGTATGCATTGGAAAATTCTGAAATTTTCGCAGTATACTAAAGCCGACCTGCGCTATTGAACTAAAATATTTTTAATAATCTATAATCTGGTTCACATTGAGAAGGAAGTATTACTCTTATGGACATAGTACCCACCGATGCCAAATCTATTGAAGTACTTAATTTTTCGTATGTTGTCGCTCTGAAGAGACTTGACGAATTTCAGGTTGACGCTTAATAAATGTTAATTCACTGAATTTTGTTTGCAGTTTGTATTTATTGGTTATGTCCCATTAACATAAAAATTCATAGAATGTTGATTGTATTATTGTTTATACCACATCAAAATACACAACATAAATAGAATGTTTTATTTTATGGTTTTGTATTTATTTTCGGGAAAACATACATAGATATGACATACATGTTGTAATACATTTACAAATATTTACAGAGGTATGGTCACAACAAATTAAAAATCATTTCTATAATCATAATAACACGATTAACTAATGTCGGAAGACCAATAGGAAGATGACGATGAGGTCGATGTTAAATTAATAATAAATTCTTTCGGTTCATTTTGCATTTCATCCAACCGCCACATACCTTCCTCAACTCAAATGGGTAAAATTAAAACCATTTTGCTAAATACTACATTACATAACTATTATACCTTTGATAACATGTTTAACATATTTTTGCCAATTCTCTACAGAAACATTTTCATATCCTTACTAAATAAGCAGAGGCATATTTTGCACTTTAAATTCCGAATTATTGTGCCTGATATAAGCTTTAACCTTCGCCCATACCATTTCAATGGGGTTTAAAGTGCAGTGGTATGGCGGCAATCTTAAAATGGTAGATATGCTCCAGTTGAGCAGCACGTTCATCGATTACATATTTATTGTACTTGCTTTTTTGTTGTGCTACAATTTCAAGTAAGTCGCGTTTCAATAAGCCTTCCTCGACAAAAATATTTTTCTGTGTCAACCACTGTTCCTTTTTCCAACTCGTGGTAGGTATTTTTTCTAATATCCGGCTATGGTAGGGCGCATTGTCAAGAACTATGACGGAATGAGCAGGTAAATTAGGTAAAAACCAATCCTCATATATTTCCGCACACACTTCATCGTGGACATCAAGAGTTTTTTTTTACATAAGAAATTATATTCAGCACCCAGAACAAAACCTTTCTCGTTACCAGCATAAATTAAGGCATAACGTTGACCACGACTTTTTGGTGCTCTTAGACCAATACTTAAGTCTTGCAGAAATGCTTGCCTAGACGTACTTACTGTGCTATCAGTCCATGCTTTTGTTACAAAGTGTCCAGTATTTACCCACGATTCGTCAGTGAAAACAATGTTTCTCCCTTGATTACAATACCTCCTAATAGCACGTAAACAATCATGTCGCCATCTTATAATATCATCACGGTCTATCAACATTACTTTCTTTCCAATTTTCTCGAATGTAAAACCAATGTCAAGTAAGAACCTGTAGAGTGTACTTTTCGAAAAATCGGGTTAACCTTCTTCGCTATTTACTGCAGTTAGTATCATGGCCATCGCAGGCGGAATATTTCTTACAAAAAAGCTATGAACTTTACATATAACAAGTGTCTGAATGTGTTCATCATATACTTTCAAACGAGAATTGTTGTTTCAATTTATCTTCGTTTATAAGCTTTGCCACTGGATGGTTTTCTTTTTCATTGCGAACAGAATACACCATTCTTTTACCACAACCAAGCGCTTTACTTGTTTCCTCCACGGCCTTAGAAACATTCATATTTTTTGCAAAATATGTAAAAAGGAATTTAGGATCACTTGCTTTTCCTTCGACGAATACACTTCGCCTGTAAGATTCCATACTCCAATTCTACGAATACATCACCTTTGTATTACATGTGATTATAATAGCTGTTTTATTATAGGGACTTACAACAGATAATACAAACGACGGCGATAGTGGCTTTTTTATAAAAACTGATCTGTTTAAAATAAATACGTAATAGAAAAAAACTGGGGTAAACTCAAGAGACACAGAATAATCGAAATTGACAAATGACAGGTACAGTAAATGACTACCAACAGTTATATTATCTCTGACCGATAGCCACCAAATAATCTGGCAACAATCCCCATGATAGAAAAAGATAGATACATATAAACGAGTATGAAATTGAAAGGGACGCATATAGTCCATAAGAACAATACTTCTTTTAAAACTTGATCTAGACTGTAGTGCATCCGATTGTACCGGAAGTGGGTGTCAACTTTGTTATTTTAAATGAAACACCATATATATTATTACATTTTTTAATTCCTCGTTCAAATCTAAAGTAAGTTTGTTAAAACAACTATGTTGTTATTTTCAACCATATTTGAATATTTGCAATTTTTTAAAATTTTTGACCTATGTACGAGTGCATCTGAACTTCTATAACTGCAAAGGTATTTAACTTGGAAAATTAGAAATTTGTAGAATTGTTGACCGTATAGCGTAGCATCCGAAAGCGAATGAATTTTTCGAAAACATTATATAGCGTGTCCGAAAATTACAATTAAATTTTCAAATTGAAAAAGTGTCAAAACTTTTTTTTTAATACAACCACCTACTTTTCTCTTTCTCATCAAACTGTCCTTATAAGTATACAAAAAACAAGTCGTATTCATTACCCATCTTAAATGCATACGTTTTAAGATAATTAGTAAAATATGTAGGTATTGTGTAAGAAGGTAGCTTATGTAGTTTTTTAAAATGTCATCCTGCTTTTGTATATCTAAGTAAGCACACGCTGTATAATGTTTATGAAAAATTCATTCGGGTTTCGATGCTACCCCATACGGTCAATTAATTCTACAAATTCCAAAATTTTCCAAGTTAAATACCTTTGCAGTTATATGAAGTTCAGATGCACTCGTAACGATCTGTCAAAATTTGAAAAATGGCAAATATTTCACATCCCCAGTGACCAACTATACTTATTTCATATTTTATAAATATTTAAAAAATATTAAATCTTTCTTGAATATTAGTTATATTAATATAATATGTATAAAATATATTATAGAAAATATATTAGGAAAACATTTAAAAAATATATATGTTATGTAGCATTAATAATATTTTATTGCAAATGTTTTCTGAATATATTTTTCATAACTCTGCAAGAATATTTTGCTTTTTTCTGTAAATATTTATTTCATATAAAAAAAAAGATTGAATTTTTGCTTTTGTACATTTGGTACGTAGGACGAATAATATAAAATGGGTAAAATATGCATACATATTAAGCAGGTATGTACCTATTTAAAATGATAGTTTAAAGATTAAATTAGATAATATATATCTAATATGATTTAATTAGTATTTAAGTTGAGCGCTGTAACTTTTCTATTAATATATCTGCGTTTTGTATTATATTATTTGTAATATTTGTAAGTTGCGAACGTCAACACAACACCTCTATTCATTACGGTGCCTGTGTTATATGATTTAGTATTGTTTATGCGTCTATGGATTAAGTACATAGTAGGCATACGCACACGTGCGCATCATCAACGTTTTCATTCGTTTGTCCGTTACATGTTATAGTTTATAATAGTATACGATTAGGGCAGATTAGGGTTAACTGTGTAATTAATTGTTGCGGGGTATGTTTTTAGTTTTGTGGTGACTACGAGGTAAGCAAAAACTTTGAACATATCATGGCATTTATAAGATAATTGGAATGCTCAATATCGCTATGTACAGAAATCGTTTAATAATATAATTGTAGGAATTTTATGCATCATATATGTACTGCATCTACCAGATAAATCGCTAGTTGATTTGCTTAAGAGATTCGTCTCGGTAGATAAGCGTCATAACCTCAAATAGAGGTTAGAATACGTTGTGCTGTTTTATTGTTTGTACGTAGAATGTATTCAAATATTATGAAATAAAGTAAAAATAAGTATCGTAAGTATTAGAATGTAGCTACCACTCCAATTATTGTAAATGCCCAAATGTATTAGTAGGTGTTGATAATGTTGTACGATGTTTTATTCATGGTATGATCTAATACAATTGGCATTGTTTTAGATGCCACAAGGAAACCAGAGCGCCACTACCGAAGATATGAAAAAAGCCGTAGGGTTGTACCTGGCACCAGCCAAGGCTAGACTTAAAAATGAGTATTTTTCATTTTTATGGCTTATTCAAATAAAATGAAATAAATACGTTTGTTTTTTTATTTAGAACACTTCAATTAAAAAATAGTGATTAATTTGATAAACCTTCAGTATGCCTTTAAAAGATGCCAGAATTATTGATTATTAACTTGTATGGTGAGTGTGAAAAAAACAAGTTCTTGCCTTTTAGACAACTCTATGTAACGTTTCAACTTTTCGTTATCGACGTTATACTTCTAAATAACCAAGAACAATTTTAGTTCATTTTGACAAATTAAATAGATTGCATATAAAATCTCAATTTTCATATAAATATTTTACAAATATTTTAGAAAAAATATAGCGCTTACATTAATTTTAAAATATGGAATAAATATTTTAATTGAATATTTTGTCTATATTTAGAAAAAAATATGGAAAAATATATTCAAAAACCTCTCACGAAAAATTATTTATAAAATATATTTTTAAAAATATCTATGTAATATTTCTGGCTGTTAGGGATGGTTGAAAATAACAACATAGTTGTTTCAACAAACTTACTTTAGATTTGAACGAGGAATTGAAACATGTAATAATATACAGGGTGTTCCGTTTAAAATAACAAAGTTGACAGCCATTTCCGGTACAACCGGATACGCTAGATTATTAAAAATATTTTAGTTCAATAGCGTAGGTCGGCTTTAGTATAGTGCGAAATTTATAGAATTTTCTAATGTATACTCTTTCATATATCGATCGATGCAGTTCGTCGTGAGACAGCCTGTATATTTGTGAAATCAGAAAACAGTTTCTGCCAGTATCTGTGGTATATTAATTAATTCTTCTTTGTAAAATTTATTTTATACAAATACCTTAATTACTTTCACTAAACACAATTATACGTCAAAAAAATCGCTGCTACTATGAAATCGCCAACTATTAAAATTATTGGGTTGGTGTTTTGGGGCAACAGCAGTGATGTTGACCGATTATTCGTTATCCAGAAACGTTGTATTCGGAACATATTTGGTTTAAAAAGTAGAGACACTTGCAAATACATTTTATTATACCAAAAATATTACACGCCTTACTGGTTTGTATATTGTTGAATGTGTAATATTTGTTTCGGAAACATTATAACACCTTTTTCCGTCAATTTTGAACTGAAATCATACATATTCCACTCGAAGCAACAACTAAAAGTAGTTATATATCGGGCCCCTAGGCCTAATTTAAACAATAGTACATACAAAAAAATGTTGTTTTACATCTTATTAAGATCTATAACTATATACCTATAGAAACTACATCTTTTAAATGATAAGAATTTAAACACAACTAGAATTAGTATTATACACATACTCTTTTTATAGTGTCTAAAAAGACTTTTTTAATTGTTAAGTTGATTATTGGAATAGCTCTTCACTTTTTCTTAATATGTACTTTTTTATTTATTGATATACATGTATTGTCTTTTTTGTATTTGTATTGACGTGTTCTATACTTTATTGTATCATACAGGAACAAATAAATAAAACTAAAACTAAACATAAATACCACCAGAATAACAAAAAAAAAATAATGAAAACCATTATAAATCAAAAAAGTAAAACAAATTGGGACAGACTTAGGACATGCTTAACAAACATTAAAACAACTACCGTACTTTCAAATACCTTCCTGATTAGAGTGAGCCATGCTTTTTTTTAATCGTTGGTCACAGTGCATGCACGCACTAATCACTTTGACAGTTTGTATGACACCAAAATGTGTGCAAAAAATATTTATTAGGTATAAAAGTTAAGAATACCTAATAAAGTATAAGTTAAAAAGAAGTAGGTACTAAAGGTGATGTTTGAAATGTTGCCCATTATTTTAAAGACATAGTCGAACTCTACGCTTCATGTTGTGGGATTGTCGGCAGAGGAATCTCTAATAGCATTGCGAAGCTCTTCGATTGTGTAATGTCTGGTCTTGGAGGTAGTATACCTATGGATAGCGCCTATATAACCATAGCTATGTAGGCAATTGACTCCAACATTAGAGAGAGATAGATATATCGCTTAAGATAGGAAGTGAGATGGTCCTAGAACTGGCAAAATACTCCAGTCTGATAGTCGCAACATCCGAATGTTTTGTGTCATTGGTCCTCCTATCATTGACGACATGCAAATGTCAGTTTATTTCTTAAAAAAAATATATTTCTTAATCACTATTGTTTTAAATTAAGAGACTAAATATTTAATAATCCAGAATGTAAAAATACTACCAAATAGCGGTAAATAGATATATGTTAACCTTTTCGATAGTCGGGTGTTTATATCTCTTTATGATCTGATATCAAAACCGCATACAAACACAATAGCTGGCGGTGTCTATTGCCGGCATCCGAAAGGGGATATATAAATTCTTTTCATTTATTTTATTGAATAGAGTCGAATGTTACAATATATCCCGTAAAAATTGTTTTCACGCCATATCTTTCTTTACTTACCAAGCTACGCGGAAACTTTTTTTATATTATACAGAAACACAGTGTATATAGATTTATTTCTAAGGTTTCTACCTTCTTGAAGTTAGTCTTTCTCTGTACAAACGTAATTCACAGTTAGAAACTACGTAATATAGTAGCAATTACATATATGTTGCGCTATACAAATGAAGAGACATTCATACACGTAAGTAAGATTGCTCGTGTACTTAACTAAAATTACATATTTGAAGCGTGCGTACTTGACATATTCACAAATCCGTGAACAATAGTACAACAACAATAATAATAACGTAAGAGCAATTAGACATGCCACGTTCCACACTGGGTGAACAAGTAACTGTCTTAATTCAAAAGAAAAGAAAAAAAAAATTAAACAAAAAAGCGAGCCTTTGCAATTTACGTTCGTAAAATACGAAAAGAAAAAAGTATCACTGACAGCGGTTAATATATGGTAAACAATATAAGTGAAAGCTTCACCTATAAGAATTAATTTCTCCTCGACAAGGTTTTATTAAATTGGATTTTGCCGTAAAAGTATCACATTTTTTTTTTCGCAACATTTACAGATTTAAACTGACATTATGCATATTATCACAATGCCTTTTATGAATTTCGTAATAATTTAACGGGATCCATTCTTGGTGTTTAGGCCATGGTCGACTACTATATTATATTTATTTAAGTTCGACATTTAAGATTTGATTATAGTGAGTAGTAAGTATTTTACTATTAAATTCAGCATTTCTTGAATCCGATATTATCAAAGCATTTCCAACACTATGTTCCTCTATTTTATTAATAGCTTCCATGCTTTCAAATACTTTCCTGATTAGAGTAGGCTGTTCTTTTAAGCAAATACTTTAGTAAGATTGGCGACACTGGGCTACTTTTAAAATATACTTCAAATTGTGACAACTGTCAATGACAAACCAAAATTAGAAAGAGTTGCATTTAATCGTATTATTTTATTACAACATGTTAGAATTATGACACAAAGTATTTATTATCGAAAGTTACTTTAAAACTGAAAACTGGTCGAAAATTAAACAATAGAAGTATGGGTTTATTCCATTAATCAGTGCTTGTAGGTTTTGCGGCAAAAGTTTTCCTAATTTTTACTTACGCACAGCTTTTAAACAAGAGCTTTCTTGGAACAATTTTTCGATACAAGAATTATTAATTTTCCCGCAAGATCTCCGGACTTGACAATTTTAGATTATCTTATTTTTCCATACTTAAAGAATGCTATTTTTAAGAGCAGACATCACACAATCGAAGAGCTATTACAGATTGCTGTATCTAGCCGACATAACCCCAAATCTCCTCGCAAATGGTTTTAAGAACATGTGGCCAACTATATTTATTTCATATTTCAGAAATATTTAGAAAATATTGAATCTTTCTTGAATATTAGTTATATTAACATAATATGTATAAAATATATTATAGAAAATACATATATTAGGAATACGTTTTACAAATATGTATGTTATGTAACATTAATTATATTTTATTGCAAATGATTTCTCAATATATTTTTCTCAACTCTGCAAGAATAGTTTGTTTTGTATTTCTGTAAATATTTATTTCGTATAAAAAAATAATGGTTTAATTTTTGCTTTTGTAGATTTGGTGCGTAGGACAAATAATATAAAATGCATAAATATGCATACATATTAAGTATATATTTAAAATGATTTTTGAGGCATTATTGATTATTAACTTGTATGATGAGTGTGAAGAAACAAGTTCTTCCCTTTTAGACACCTCCAGGTATATGTTTTTTTTATTTAAAGTTTCATATAGCTTTCGGTTATCTATGTTATATATTCTAAACAACCAAGTTGTATAGGTTACTGTCTACAAATAATTTTAGTTCATTCTGGCAAATTAAATAGCTTGGTATGATTTCATTGCTTAAAAATCTCAATTCACATAAACAATATTTTACAAATATTTTAAAAAATATCAAACTTACATTGATTTAAAATATGGAATAAATATTTCAATAATTGTATATTTTATCTATATTTAGATAACTTATACAGGGTGTTTTGAAATATCCTTCCAAGACTTTAAGAGCATATAGTACGATCGAAAATAAGGTTAAAAGTCATAATAAACATATGTTCACAAATTAACTGTTTACGAGATAACAGCGATTTTATCGCAATTGCAGAATAAGTTTGCTTTAGCGGTTTTTATTAAGATGTTATTGCATTTGAACATAAAATAGATTATAACTAAAGAAGCTGTTCAAAATGACGTCCTTCCATTTCGACACAGGATCTACATCTGCTTTCAAAGGAAGCGCGCACTCTTTCAAAAAACAAGGGTTTTTCTCGTATTATCTGGCAGCAGTGTTCTATTCGTTGGCGCAACTCTGGAAGATCGTTTACCGGTGTTGCGTACACTAAACTTTTCAAATAACCCAGATACTAAAGTCCAACGGGTTTAGATCGGGAGACCTTGGAGGCAAGCAATGGGACCTGCTCGCCCTATCCATCTCCCAGGAATTCATTGTTAAGATGTTCCCTAACAGCACGCGTAAAGTGCGGTGGAGCTCCATCTTGCATAAACCAGAGGTTCAGTCTTAGATTTATAGGTAAATCTTCCAAAGTTCAGGTAAAGTATTTCCAAGAACTCGAGTATGTAGGACCTGTTAAGCGTTGTGGCAAAACAATCGGTCCTAACAACCGTCCCCTATCATGCCTACCAGATGTTTAGAGAGACACGTTGCTGGTGCCTGGCTTCAACGGTAGCATGAGGATTCTCGTCACACACAACGTGATTGTTGTGGAAATTAAATATTCCATTTTTTAGTAAAACCAGCTTCATCAGTGAAAAGGATGTTATCAGCGAAATCTGGCCGATCAGCAGCTGTTCGCAAAAACCACTCACAGAAAGCCCTTCTCGCTTGATAATCCGGAGCAGTAAGTACTTGTACCCGTTGGATGTGGTAGGGGTATAGGAGTTGCTCATGAAGAGTAAGCTTGCTGCTTACACCTGCTTGAGTCGAAATTCTTCTGACACTAGTTTCGGGATTTTCATCAATAATATTCAAAATTCGATCGTCTATCTGTGGTGTACATGCTGTTCTCTACCGTCCAGTATCAGAAGACCGCTTCTCAAACGAACCAGTTTCTCTTAGTCGTTGAAGCACCTTCTGAAACATCACATGCGAAGGCAGTTGGCGATCAGGAAATGTTTCAGCATAGAAGCGACGTGCTTGTAAAGAATTCCCATTAGCACGACCGTACATGAACACCATATCGCTCATTTCAGCATTAGAATACGCAACCATTGTAATTGCTACAAATTGCACAAAAAGTCAAATTAAACTGTCATAAAACAATAGCTGATAAGCACCTGTTTACTGGGATATGTTATATCCATGTACTACTAGGAACACTCGCTGTTATCTCGTAAACGGTTGATTTGTGGACATATGTTTATTATGACTTTTAACCTTATTTTCGATTGTACTACATGCCCTTAAAATCTTTAAACGATGTTTCAAAACGCCCTGTATATACGAATTTCTCTGTATAATACATTGGGTTGACCAGTAGCACTGAAGATCGTTGGTAAGGTGAAACATATGTATGCTAATATCTACCGAGTGTTACATATATTTTTGATGTGACCTAATTATTAATTAATGCATGTATAGTGGCTTAAAGTGGTCCTACAATTATTGTTATCCTTTATAGGTAAATATTGTAGTTTCAGATCAACAGTCTAGCAGATATCTTCACGTTAATAATGAGATTTCCATCTTAAACTTTCATTCAATTAATCTTCCACTTATTAAATATAAGTAATTAGGGCTCGTAATATAACCTAAAACTTACCGCATAGTATCAGAGAGTTTGCCAATATCACACATATCCCTGTTAGGTATAACGTAGGTGACATCGTTGAGGACACCAGACTGGATGATTTTGATAACCTTCCATTAAAGGAAGAGGGAATATTTACCCCTCACAGGAGAAATTTAACGTGTCATCTCTTCGACAATGCCTTTTCGTCGGCTTCAAAGGCAGATTATTGAAATGCTTTCGAAACTATACCGAACTGTTCGTGTGTGTTTATTGCGTGTGCGAATAGTGTAGGGCTCCTTGCACGTTTCAGAAGGGAAAATCCTGTAAAAAAATATTTCAGAGTTAATATAGTACTACCTTTTCCTAACACGTAGTAAAACTAAAGGGAATCGTTTGGAAATGATATAAAGATTGCAAAATGTTTAATGGATATAAAATCTTTAAGAGAATATGGTTGATAAATGTGAAAATATTCTTGTTTTCTTTTTATTTTGTTGGCATTTATAATTCTTCTAAAGAAATGTTTTAAAGTCTATTACGCACTTTGCCACAATTTGAACGTGGAATATCCGAAACAACTTACATGCACGTTGGAATTAATTCCTCAGTATCTGATAAAAACTCATTGAAATATTGGAACAAAATGCTCTTCGTTTCCCACATCAAAAAAAGTTATTACATCCATAAAAACAAATTGGCTTCTACAGAACATGACTAAGATAAGTAAATAATGTTTTACCTTAATAAATAGAATATAATTGAAAAAATCCTGTCTGAAGGGTGTTTCAATGGTGTAGAATTAAAAAGTAATTGTCCTTCTCATTCAAGTTTTATTTAAAAAACAAATTTACAACATGTTTCGGCGTGACGCCATCATCAGGTATGTATTGATAAATGTTAAAATGAGTTGAAAAAAGGTCAAAACACTCCTTAAATTTCGCGACAAAGACAACGTAATTTTAGTGCAATGGTGGAGAACCAATCTTCCACACAGTTTGCGTCTCTCTCTCCATTAATAATAATAATAATTACTGGACTGTATAAATTCCTCAATAGTATAAAATGCTCTCTCGATTAGGTAAGTATATAGTCTGTTTTTAAACTTTTTAGTATCTAATTCTTTTAGTTCACCAAGTAAGCAATTGTAAATTTTTATAATTTGTGTAACCACACTTCTACTTATTAGGGTTTTTTTAGTCTGTGGTGCCAATAAAAAAATAGCTTCAACGTCGCGGGTATTATAATGATGACCAAGGTGTTTGTTGTAAAAAAATTCCATGTAATGTTCATTTACAAACATAGCGCATTCGAAGCGAAAATGTCCAAGAAACTTCATTTCACCGACTGTATAATAGTAAGTATTTTATCCTTGTGAGGAATAATCAAAGGTTCTTTTTTGAAGTATCCGAAATTTATAAAATTTGTCTTTTCTATATTTAACTTTAAGCGATAGATTTTAAACCAGTTTTCATGGTCTTGTAACAAATTTTTTAGATCTTCCTCCAATGATCCTGTTGTTCTTAGTACAACTGAGTGATCATCAGCAAACAACAGCGCTTTTGTGATCTGATACCTTCGGAAGTTCATTTATATATATTAAAAACGATAATGGTCCCAGCACTGACCCTTGTGGCACCCCTGATCTATTTTTTGCCAGTCAGAAAATAGGATATGTCCGCTCTCTGGATCCCTATCTTCCAGTTTTTGCCTACGACTTAATTAATTTCAGTGCATTGCCTCTTATTCCTATATATTCCAATATATTATACAGTGCATCATGATTTATACTGTCGAAAGCCCCTTCCTTTCATGTATGCATTCTGAAATTCGTTGATTATTTTGAATTTCGATAAAAATCCGTAAAACCTTTGATGTATTATTTTCTCGTATGTTTTAGAGATGTTGGATAAAAGAGATATTGGTCTACAATTTTTGATGTCTGATTGATGTCTCCCTTTTTGTAAACCGACTTTATTATTGAATTTTTGAGTTCGTCAGGAAAATATCCAGTTGTTAGAGTTAAGTTTATCAAACAGGACAATGGATACGATAACTCATTCGCACGTGCTTTCAGTACCTTTACAGGTATTCCATCATGGCCAACGGAATTTATGTTTTTTAAACTCATAATTATATTATATACTTCCATGGCAGAGGTAGGAAACCAAAAGATCGCTTGTTTTATTCAGCAGTTTGCATGGTTTTGAAGATAGGTTATTTTCTTTATCTTTACATAAATACTAAATACTCATTCATATAATTTAGTTTTTCTTGTTTGTTTACATATTGATTCGGAACCTAATTAGGTTGTCTTGCACTAAAATTACGTCAAAATTTCACTAGGAACATTTCAGGCTACATGAAAAAACCTTGGAGATAGTAATTACCTATAGTTGGAAGAATTACTTCTAAAAGTAAAATACCTGTACGGTTTTACCCAGGTAGCAGAGTGACGTAAAATGGCGTTTAATAAACGTCCATATCACGTATTAGACGTAAAATTGACGTCAATTAAACGTCATTTTACGTTACTCTGCTACCTGGGTAGTGGCACAAAATTGCTCAAAATCCGTACTGGAATTTTAGCAAAAGGTTTTAAAAGCTTTAAATTGCTTGAGTGCCCGATGTACAAAAGGTTTTTATTACAATGTTTTTTTGCACTACCAGTAAACACTGCCATAGTCCACACAGTCCCTTTAATATTATTTAAATATTTAATTACTCTCTTAAAACTATACCGTTAAGATTACATTCACTATTGCTCTTGTTTTGCGGTTGCATTTGTGCAGGTCAGCACTCGTACTTTCTAAAAGGCATAATACTGTCATTTCTGGCATAATTGCCATTCAACAGTTACAATAACCGCAAAAATTCACTGGTAAATATGCATGAGCTTCTAGAATACGCAGGTTTAATTTCTTGGCCTGTTTGCGTCAATAGTAATGGCAGTAAAATGTGCAAATAATTTACAATGAGACACTCGCACGCCATATATATCTGGTTTTAAGTGAGAGCAAAATCGAAAGCTAAACCCTTGACAAAAATTCAGGTGGTTATTTATTGCCATAGATAACTTTCTTTTGACCGCACGTTGATTAGATAGATGTGTATCAACTCTATTGTGAGCATTTAAGTACGCTGTTTAAGTTAACCCCCCAAAAAACAATGAATTACCCTGTATGTGTACCGTAGCTTTATATATTTTAAATCTAAATTAATTTTTATTATTATTTTAATGATTTTAAATAAAAATTCTATATATAAAATATTACCATATACGAAAGAAATCATAACAGCTAATTAAATTCATTACAAAAACTTTCTTCTGGACAACCTAAAACAGCCCCGATTTGAATAATTGTTATATAAAAAACAAAACGTGTAATCAACATTAAACATTAGTTTTTATGATCTCTTATCTTATATATATGCCTGAAGAGAAATTAAAGATACATTTTTAACGTTTCCTCATTCAAGAGAAACATTGTGTAAGGCAACAAGCAAATAATTGTATCGTCTAACACAGCTTTCTAAAACCTTAATATAGTTGTAAAAAAATGGCTCAAATCCTCGTTAGTCGCTTCATCGTTTTCGGATCTCCTAAAGAGAATTTCTTCGTGTTAAGAATATGATTTTATTAATTGCAAAAGCAAACAGAAGATATTTCATCTCTTTGCGGATACAACTTTCACCCTTTCAACAGGATTCCCGATATCTTTTCGCAATCGTTTTCATTTCTTCTTATACGCACCTATTAAAGTAGTATTTATTGAAGGAAATTCCAAAATTTCTTTTATAGTGAAATGGATATGGAAAGAGTGAATAACAACGTCGTTATTACAAATAGACAACAGTAGCTTATATAAAGTGATGTTATTTTTATATGTAGAATTTAAAAATAGAATAATAATATAATAAGATTCCTGAGGTTATTTTGATCATAAAAGTTCATATGAGTATATGTCTAAAACGGTTTGGTTTTAAAGTTATTGAATGTTTCATAATATGAACTATGACTAACACGATATAATATCACAGTTAGTTCTTCAAAAACTATTGTGTTGAGAGGGAATTGTTTATTTGTCATTTCAATATTTGTCAATAGTTGTCAGAGTATTCATTAGTTTATTGCAGTTTCTGTTTTCTAAAATGAATTATACGAATGCTGAGATGTGTGATATGCATTTCGTTACGGTCTTGCCAAATGAAATTCGCGTGCTGCTAGACGTCTTTATGAAGAACGATACCGAACCGTATCATCCCGCATCATTCAACATTTGCCCGTCTTCACCAACGTCTTAGTGAAACGGGAAATTTTAAAAAACGGACGACTGATAACGGGCACCCATCTGCAGTGAGAACTCCACAAGTTGAAGAAATGGTACTAAATGAAATTGAGGAACATCCTACTACAAGCACCACAAAAATTACGTTTGCTTTAAACATTAGTCAGGCCACAGTTTGGAGAATATTGAAAGATCTATTATTGTATCCATATCACATTCAACGGGTGCAGGCACTTTTGCCGGCAGATTTTCCGCAAAGAGTGGCTTTTTGTCAATGGATGCAACACAAAATCGCACAAAATCCTGACTATTTGGCTCAAATATTCTTCACCGACGAGGCTACTTTCTCTAGAAACGCGATTATTAATTTTCATAATAATCACATATGGGCCGAAGAAAATCCGCACGAACTAGTGAATGCCTGTCATCAACATCAATTCTCTGTCAATGTGTGGGCCGGAATTGTTGGAGATCACTTAATAGGTCCACATTTTTTGCCGATGCGGTTAAATGGCAAGGTATACCGCAATTTTCTTGGAGAGAAGTTACCAGCACTACTGCTGGAAGAAGTTCCGTTGCAATTAACAAGCGCATTTTAGTTTAGTTGCTCGCGAGTTTTTGGATAATACGTGTCCAGATTGGTGGATAGGACGGGAAGGTCCACAACCGTGACCTCCTCGGTTTCCAGACTTAAATTCTTTGGACTTTTTTCTCTGGGGTCACCTTAAATCATTAATTTGTACGACTCCCATTGAAAATGTCGATGAACTGAGAAATCGTATTATCTCAGCTTTTCAAACAATTCGAAATACCCCTGGTATTTTAGAACGGACTCGCCAGTCAATACGACGGAGGATAGAAGCTTGTATTGCAGTTGGGGGCGGTCATTTTCAACAGTTAGTATAAGTTAATTTTGTTTTACTAATTATTTTGTTAATTTATAATAAAAACATTAATTATGTTAACTTACTATTAAACGTTGTACAACTTTAGAACTAAGCGATTTTGGACATATGTTCTTATGAACTTTTATGATCAAAATAACCTCAGGAATCAGCGCTTAAGTTTGTCGCATATATTGAGAATCACCCTGGTATAAGGTGTTCCATTTAAAACAACGTAGTGAGTATGCGTTTTCCTACTTTTGGAACACTTTGTATAATCAGAAATATTTTTAGGTTATGCAGCATTAAATTCCATAAATGCTTAATACAAACAATTTTTTTCTAATATAAAAAATAGAGCCGCAATCAAAGAACTAGTCTTTGGTGGGACAGCCTGTACATACTACTGTTAGAATTATAAGTCATTAAACACAATATTTTAAATTGTAACGTTCTTTTACCTCCACTCAATTTATTAGACATGTATGAACATATTCTACGTGATGAGAAAAAAAATATTTTCAAGCGCTAACACTACTTATATTTGTTGTGAATAAATTTGTACCAATAAAATATTTTTCCTGTTGTATTGATGGCGTTTATAAGTGTTTTTACATATTACCTAGATAAGAATACAAATTAAACTACATTTTGGACCAAAAAATAGGAACTTGTTCGAGTTTAATTCCAAAAAATAAAAACTTTTTTCTTATTGTCACTTCATTTTTTATATTAGACAGAGAAAATGTTTGTCCTAAAATTAATATTTAGTGTGTCAAATACTTGCTTAAACTAAATTTTGTCAATTAACTTACGGTATTCAAACGTCTGTTGAGTTTAATTTTAGCGTATGTAAACTCTCTAATAACTTATGATAGCGGATATTATTGTATTACTCGCATCAATTTAGTATGTAAAATACGAATTTCCCAACAAGTGTCCTATTATTTAAACACGACAATTCAATTGAAAAGGAAACTTTCATTTCACACATCTATTTACTTCTGTACTTCGCAACGAATGAATTTACATTACAACATTTGTGTATGCTTAATTACTTTATTGGAAAAGCGTTTCGAGCAAACAATAAACAGCCAGTAGATAGATATAGTGCTGGGATATTGGATTTTGCCATTAGCTCTCAACGGCCGGTGACAATGGTTACGGTGTTTCACAAATTGATCGGGAAAGTTAAACTTATGCCGTACGTATTCGAACACAATAAGAAATCAGCTGGTGTGACGACAATATTAAGCGAAGCTATGTTATGCGTATATAGTTGGCTATCGAGAAGAAAGTTGGTTCTCCAAACATATACCATGCACAATGGACACTAAGAGGTGGGCTAGAGAATGTAAAAATGTTGTGTAATGTTGGAAGAAAAATTCATTTTCAAAATCCATGATTTGGAAGTTAACTCATGATTTTACCGATTTATTATTATGGAATAGACACTTTATTTATGAAAACTAAATTATTACAAATCATCCCAACCCCGTGCTCCACCTAAAAAAGGTACTACACGAGGCTACATATTCTAAGTACTATAAATGGGTTCCATAACAATTGAAATGATCCTACTCTAACTAAATAATTTCCTATGATTCTTAATAACAAAATATAATACGTAGCCTCGCGACATATGAATACTAACTTTTGCGAAATGATGAATATATGAAATGTGATTAGTTCACATAATCGCGAGTCTACTGTAAATCAGTCAGCTGTCAGTTATACTTATATAATATATATATAAAATCTTATACAGTGAGGTCGTAAATGGTCCCCCCCTCCTGATAACTTTTGAATGGTATGAGATAGAGCAATGAAAAAAACCAAGTGAAATTAGAGATAATTTGTGATTTTTGCCTATAGAGATACGCACATGGCTTTTGATGTAAAATAGAGGGCGTAGCTATCTTTAAAATTTTAAATAGGAAGTAATTTCATTTAGAAGCTCATTTGGAAGATATTTCTATTACTTTTATGGCAATGCAAACGTTTTACGATTTTCGAAATTTTTCACCAACTTATCCAGGATTAATAATTGGAAGTACTATACGTTACTTTTTCGATAGCCCTCGTATTTCGCTTTTTGGATATAGTGTACAGAAACCTGTAATTACAGAATCTGTAACATAGACACCACACCATGACAACACTACAACTGACAGATAAGACACTTTCTGCTAATTCTGCAAAAACGTCAATATTGTAAAATTGTCAATATTTTATAGGCAATCGCTTCCTAAGTCACATAAAACACAAAATATTGATACGAGGGCTATAGAAAAATAACGTAAGTACTCCAATTATTATCTTAGATAAGTTGGTAAAAATTTTGAAAATCATAAACTGTTTGCATTGCCATAAAAGTAATGGAAATACTTCCAAATGAGCTTCTAAATGAAATTACTTCCTATTTAAAATTTTAAAGATAGCTACACCTCTATTTAATCAGCAGACATGTGCGATCTCTATAGGCAAAAAATCAATTATCTCTAATTTCACTTGGTTTTGTTTCATTGCTCTATCTCATACCATTCAAAAGTTATCAGAGGGGGGGACTTTACGACCTCACTGTAATAAAATCAATGGCCAGGAGTAAGGGAAAACCATGGCATTATGGAATAGGCAGACGACGTATGTTTTGGAAACTCTAATACAAAAATAAAAATAAATTAGAGAAACACAATATGTCTACTTAAATCAGAATCATATGTACAGAAAACTTTTTTCCCCAGTATCACTGTAAAAAAAGTTGCCTACAATTTTACAGGTAAATTTGCTTCATAAGGTAAAATTTCTGCCATCTAGTAAATTTCACATACTGATGTATTTTCAAGATTTTGTTGGTATTTAGTGCACTTTACAAGTAATTTTACTAGTGAACTATTAATTTTACTGTACAAAATGTGAGGATCTTTTATATTTATTTGTTTTTACTTGAATTTTCGGGTAAAACTATAGCTATCATGGAAAATAGGAAATTCATATGCCGCAATGTGATTGGTTATTGGGTTATTTATCTGTGTCTGTAGGTAATTCTATTCGTCTGTCGAACTTATTATTGGCTCAATGATATCACCTCGTAAACAATCGTAGCTTTCGCGTAATTCTGTTCATTCTTGATCCCTGGTTGAGGAATTTAGTGTGATTTACTAGATGCTGTAAAACTACGTACATATAAATTGTAGGGTAAACGATTAATATTTGTGTCCATATTGGATAAATTCAAAAACGAATCTTACTAATTTTAGTAATTTTTCTGAAATATGATGCAGAAGCACGATTTTGGGTTTTTTTTAGGCGGATGCCATAATATTAATCGTAGCCATTTTAAAATAAAGCAGTTTAGGAGGTTATGCCAGCCTGAAATCGCATTGTCAACTTGCATACATATGTTATTTTTTTTATTATAACTATATGTATTGTATATAACAATTTATTAATGTTTTTTCGTTTCTTCGGTTTTTATGTCTTCAGAAAAAACATGGAAATGTTCAACGACGTCTCACTTTTATTGCAAAAGCTTTTTCAAGTAAAAATATATAAAAAGTAGAAATCATAAAGTGGTAATGAAAATTATTTATAAATAAACTTGTTGTCTAATAAATGACAAAATCATAATAGTTTTGTTTACTATAAATTTTGAATATATCGTTTTGTTTTACTTAAAGATTGCCTTTCAATGTAATGTTTTGATTATTTATGTAAGTTAAATATGAGAACATTGAATTTTGTAATTAAATAGATTTCTAAAAAATATTGTATTTAGTTATAAAATGAAATTATATAGTTTTGTGAAGTATCGTATGTCAATTTTATGATCAACTGGGTTTTTATGTTTATGAATTTGAATCATTTCAAGTCTATTACGTGTTTTTAAATTTTGTTTCTTATTTAAAATTGTTATATCGGTAAAATCAAATGTATGATTTTAATTTATTTCATGTTTTTTTTAAGGTTTTAAGATTTTTGTTATATTTATATTCTTTTATTCTATTTTCTAAATATTTATGGTTTTCAGTTTGACAGATAACACATACAACATACGCTTTTAGAATATCGTTCGGTATATTATTGCTTGGTATTGTTCGGTAAATATACAATTCATACAAATATTACATACTGCTGTGGCCTGGCACCCCGGTTTTTGTAAAGTCTATGTTGATATTTTACTGAGATCTGTTTTTGTCAATGTTTCGGGCAAATTCTCTCACAAATTAATATTTTATTTTTAAGTAAGATTTTGCTAATTGATTTGATTTGTTTGTTTAATTTGTTTATTTAGATACTCAGTTAGTTTAAATTAATCTCACTTTGTAATATATTTTGAATTGATCATGTAGTATATGTCCTTCACAGAGAATTCTCTTCTATGATCTTTGCATTTATGCGCTGCGTTTAGCACGCAGATGTTGAAATTTATATATATGCGACGTGTTTAACCCAGAGGCGCAGTTACTTGATTTGATGCCGAGAAGTAAGTTCATGTAAATTTATTTTCATTGCTCCCATTTTGCAATAATCCTTATGTAAAGATTTGTTCGAAAAATTTGATATATTTTTCGTCCATCTAGGAACTCATTAATTATAATCGTTATTATATTATTGTGTACACAATTTAGGTATAAGATCTGTTATTATAATTTGTTTTAGAAGGAATTTTAAGTGTAAAGAGTTAATTTTTTTTTTTTTTCGTTTTCTAGTTTTCAATTTAGTTTTGAGTAATTAATCACCTCGGATTAGGTGAAAAGAAGCTTTGTGTTTGTGATTAAATTCCAATTTTAATACACTTGTTTTGTCCACGTTTAAATTAATTTAGTTTATTTTAAATTTAGAAACCACGTGGATTTTTTGTGAAATAGGATTTTCTTCTAGAACAAATTTGTCTTTTGCTTTGTTTAGAGGATTTTGAATTGTCCTCTAGTAAATGTAGAGTCTAATGCAGTTTTTGTTTTTGGCCAGAATCTTAAATTTGTGGTTTTGTTTCTGCATAATTGTAACTAAATGTTTTTTTTCTTTTTTTTTATAAAAATAAATTTAATGATTGTTAACGTCATTCAAAATTTCAGTTCTTTTATTTTTGATTACTTTCACCCACATTTTATTTTTCATGATTAGTTCAATTGTGAGAATAACCCTGAGATATTAGTACTTTTGCGCCCTTTATTTTTTTATCCGCTGAGCTAGTAAATTTAAAATTTCATTTTTTTTCATTTTTAATTTCACTTTTCATTTATGCTGGTACCATCAGTACACAGCAATACGAATTTTACAGTACAATCTTTGAGAAATACATCAGTATGTGAAATTTATTCGATGGCAGAAATTTTACCTTATGAAGCAAATTTACCGGTAAAATTGTAGGCAACTTTTTTTACAGTGATAGGGAGGAAAGTGTCCACTTTCCTCCCTCATTTGATGGACCAATTTTAACACATCATTTCACGTGAACAATGAATTCTTTCATTTTTTCAGGACCCATCTTTGGTTCAGTGTTGTTCTTCTTTGTAAGAATCTTTATAAGCGTTAATATATTCAAAAATAATATACCCAATTCTTCTTGTTTTAACTATAAACAAGATGTCGTTCAGTTAATGTAAACGAGAGCTTTGGATCTGTCTGGGCTTCGCATTAATTCTTCAAGTTGTAAAAAATACACTATAGTCCATTTAATAGTAGAATCCTACAATAAACTATGTAATTTGTAATTCTAACGTTACAAAAAATAAATAAAAAACATTAATCATCTTTTAAATCTCGAAGTATCTGTTTCTACAAACAATTTAGAATAAATAAAACCTAATCAAAGATACGTCAGGAGAAAAAAACGTACTATTTTCGCACATTAAAACCATTTAGCACGATCGTACGATTGCCAACAGCCTTGAGTCATCCATACCGATCAGTACGCGTACAATTTCTAATATATTTAGCAGTCTTAACTGCCGAATTATGCTAATCGATCCACCGAAACTATTAACTATGCCAATTTGGAACGGTTACTTGCATAAAATCTTCCTGATCGTCTAGTTCTGTTCCGAAACATTTCGCCGATACAAATTACTTATGACCACGCAACGATTATCACTTCCGGAATAGCGATTTGACGTTGATAAATGATGAACTAATTCGAAAGTGAATTTAGAACGTTAATTAATTTAATCAAACTGGAATCGTAAGATAAGATAACTAAGAAAATTAGTA
Organism: Protaetia brevitarsis; assembly: GCA_004143645.1. NCBI lineage: Eukaryota > Metazoa > Arthropoda > Insecta > Coleoptera > Scarabaeidae > Protaetia > Protaetia brevitarsis. The sequence goes on from RXPK01002031.1 coordinate 52,444, forward strand.
TTGCTAACTTTTTACCATTATGATTTGATTTTTCTTTATCTTAAATCATGTGCAGAATTTCCGGTATAAAATTAATTGATATTTTGCAATCATTGGAGCCACTTGGAGTTCTAATAATTTTTATTTAATTTCTACAGAGTGTGTAGATATTCATAAATTGAATATAATGAAGTTGAATTCTTAAATCCAACTTGAAAAAATATCCCTCAAAAGGAGAAAATACTCATAACTTGGAACTGCGTGTACGGAATTAAATATTATTTTATTGTTACAATATGGTTTTATATAGTTCGGTGATTTTATAACTACCAGGGCTGAAACATTTATACAAATAATCCTGAAATTGATCAATGAATAATTATTTTAACCCTAAAATAACCAATAACAAATTGCTCCTACTAAAAGCATTCAAAGAGATTTTATTTTTTATTTACATGTTCTACCACACAAAAAGACTGAAAAAATTATATAGTAAACCTAAATGTTGACACAAAAGTTGACACCTTACACCAAATTAAGAAAAAACACCCCTCGAACGGGGAAAATAATGATAACTTTATAGAATGTCCATCAGTGGCGGCTCGTGAGTTATGAAAGAGGGTGGGCACAAAATAAGAACTTGCCTATTTTTTGTACATAAAATCCATTCTCCTATTTTTCATACTAGAAAAGACGTCTATGACTTTGTCGTAAAAATGCGTTCAGCCGATCTTCTGACATTGTGCTTCTCAGAAAAGTCTTAATGCGTTTGAGGGTGGAAAAACATCGTTCACATTCTGCTGTCGACATGGGGGTTGTACAATAATATCCAACAGTTTATATATGTTTTCCGTCAAAACTTTTTTTAAGTTGTTGCGTGTTATGAACACTAAAAGTGGCAAAACACCACCTACACCTACGTCACACATGTCTTCGCGCCATAAATTACTGAAAGTTCACTTTTCAATTTTACGCTGTCTAACATAGGATAAGATTTCACATTTTTTTATACACATAATTAACCGACGCAAAATATAACGATTTTTTTCCCACATCTTCGCTGTACTTAATTTTATGTCGCAAATAAGCACTATCTAACTATTCACGTATGTCCACTTTGCCTAGAACATTAAAATCCACGCATGCATTCATGTAAGATACGGAATTTTCGTGTTTCTTTGCCCTCTCTGCGATATGCTTTAAATCATTTAACCCTTGTTTATTCCACACACTGATGTCCTTCTTAAAAATTAAGCAGATAAAACAAAATAGTTTATTTGTTAGTGAACATCCACACATCCACTCATATTTTTATTAAATATTCTATTGTAAGTTTGAGTTTTACTTGTGGAAGTGTAGTTTATTTGAAGATCAGGAATAGGCCTTCCTTTCTCCTTAATTAAAAGTTTTTCCTCAAATGAGAGCGGGTTTCTTTTTAAGATTTTCCACTCAATTAACTTCCATCATTAATAATAAACGTCACTTCAAGCCTTTGAAATCATACATGCGCGGTACGCCTTGAAAACGATGCAGTCGCAACGAATGCAAGACGTTAACTGGGGACACGGCATTGCGTGCCCCAAAACGACCTTAGGCGCGCATATGGCGAAGATAAACGGAGCCGTCCGATTCATACTCCAAATAGGTACATCAGAAAGAGTGCCCCAGAACATAGTTTTGAGCGTTCGCATATGCGCTAGCGTCTGCGCTGGGGAAGCAAACTTTGATACCATCGTTATAAAAATACGTGTTTTATTTCTTGTTTCACCGTTCAAGGGGTGTAAATTCCGTATAAACTTATTTTTTTTAACTTTTTAGTGACAGTTCTTTATAAATATGAGGATGTGTTAAACATTTTAATTTGTTTAACACTTAAACCCCGCACTAAGCTTAAAAATAAAACCTTGCACTGACCTTTTTAATCAAAAACTGACTTGACAACTTATTGACAACTGACAAAAAATTCTAGCTTACTACCATGATCTTTTCAAGCACTGAACAATACGTAAGAATAATAAAATAAAATAATGCACTAAATTACATGCGAATTTCTTTCTGTGTTTATGTTGGTGGTTTGGTGGGCACGTGCTCTTGTGCCAGGTTTAGTACCAACCGCCACTAATGCCCATAATCAGATTTTTTAACGCGATAGCTTAAGTTATTGCTGAGAAAAAAAAATATATTCAATTTTTCCACCCTTATGCTTATATCTCGAATGGGGTGGCATCGATTGAGCTAATTTTTGGTATATACAGTACTCATTTGCTTTAATTTAAGCCCGATAGCTTTAGGGGCACTTTGCAATGGCCTATCGGAGTAGAGCCTTTAATTGTGTCGTCCAACAATGTTGCCACATGTAGGTTTTTTTTTAAATTAGTCCTACGAACATGGGAGGCAAAACACAACGTTAGAATATTAAGATTTTCGATTAATAAATCGACAAAGAACATTACTATAGTTCTTCCGCCAATTTATACACACCATACATAAGAACTCATAGGGAATACATACTTACGAAAAATGAAAATAACCTCAAAAAAATGTGTACAAATTGCCAGTAATCGCATATAAGATGAAGTAATGGCATTTAATTATACAGAAGAATATTTAGGTAAATAGTACACTACTTAACTCCTAATGCTTCATGTACAGCACGTTCTTGATTCTATTCTACTGACATAATAACCATATACGTAACGAATCTGAATGTGAAACTACTGTTAAAAATGCGGTTGCTTCAAACACCCAATCGGCGACTATAATTAATATTCAGGGCTAACTTATTGCTAAATTATGTCCCGTTCAAAATTGAAAATCATTCCTCTACTGCATGTTTAATGCAATAATGATACTATTTGTTCATGCTTATTTTGTTTGGTTAGCATAAAAGGAGTTGTATCATCATCTGCTGATTTTCTCTTGCCCTCGAACAGATGTCAAGCATCTTATAGAAGGAATACAATTGACACGAAAACATACATATTGATTAGGCAAATATACATATAAAGTATTATACAGAGATTGTTTGCCCGTTAATTTCGTAACTGCTGTTTGTCGTTTCCTCTATACATATATCAACTACGTGTGTCAAAAAGTTTATAAAAATAATAATGCAGAGAGTTTGAGCACTTTTTAAAATCACCTTGAGATCTGTAAATGCAATTTATTATTTACCCGTGAAACCAAGGTACCCTTTTTTACAAAAGAGACAAAACATTATTAAAAAAAGTTGTTCAGAATTCACTATTATAAAATCGTATCTCAAAAATAAGATCGCCTTTTTTGCTAGTTCATCCTTGATGCTTCATCTCACCTGCTCAAAATTTTCGTAATTTTTTATAGGTGCACTATAACAAGTAAAATATAATTATTAGGTCTTATGATCTCTACAGTAAAGTCGGATAGTGTTGATTATATACTTGCAGCTGTACTGAAGTCATGCCAGGTCAATCATTGTAGGGCCAATTGCAGAGCTTATAAACCTTGCTGTTGAGACAGGTCGATTCCCTGATTCCTTGAAAATAGCAAATATCTTACCAGTTTTTAAAAAGGGAGATACAGAAAATATAGATACCTATAAACCGATTGCTATTTTAACCATCTCTATCTAAAATATTTGAAAAAGTAATTATTGCTCGTCGCATTACAAATTATTGTAATAAATTCAAACTATTTCCTAATAATCAGCATATGGACATAGGCAGGCCTTTCAACCGAGACAGCATGTACTGAATTTGTGCAGTGCATTAATGATCTCTCTAAAAAGAAGACTGACAGTTTCTGTACTTCTTTTTGACCTGTCTGTAGAATTTTGTGAATGCGTTGGTGCTGGATTTGTCACCTCTACGTTAGATGTATTTAAATAACAAAACATACAAAACCTTTTTTGTAGTTATCCATATATTTACATAGTAAGATATTTACAAATGTATTGTCCGCTTGAAATGTCGGAACAGAACTGCCTTATTCAATATGGTTTGAACTGGTTGTCCCTTGTTGCATTGACCATTTTCCGTTGGTGGGGCTACAAAAGTAATTGCGTGTGGTGTACAAAGGAACTCGTGGTCGTAAATTACAAATGAAGAGGGTGACAAGAATAAAGAAAGAATCGAAAAAAGGGAAAGATAATCTTCACTATTTAACTTTTTAGAATGAAGAACTTAAATCTAAATATGGGGACGTAACAAAACTAAACTACGGAGTCGGGTTAGGACAAAACAAATGTATATAATTCTGTTCTAAACACTGTCTTTAGGGCTTTTGATTCGCTGGATCACTCTTTCTTATAGTTGAATAATTTGGGAATCAGAGGGAATATTAACAAACGTTTATTATCATACCTTTCAAACAAATCTTTCGCAAACAACAGGTGTGTCGCAAGGTTCTGTGCTAAGGCCATTGCTTCTTATACTCTTTATCAACGACCTTCCTAAACATTAAAGGTGAAAATGTATTTTATACGCGGATGATACAAATATAGTGGTCTCGACCGTAGATCTTGATACACTGAAAAGTAATCTGCTGATATTAAAGCTTTCGAAGCTTGTAGACGCAGGATATAATAAAGAAGATGCCACGTGCAGAGAGAATATCTACACACTCTGTAGAAATTAAACAAAAATTATTATTACTCCAAGTTTTCCAAAGATTGCAAAATACTGTGAGAGTCAAAATGATTGTAGTAATCAAAAAAATTTTTTCGGAAAAAAATTATTTATACTTGTTATCAATTTAATGAGTGAAGTTAGCTACATACAACTTTCATACATTAAATCTATTTTCTTCACATTTAGTGACATTGGCGTTCGTGTTGTAGTATCCTTCGTTTATTTACCTTTTTTTTCAAACCGTTTATATTTACATGTAATATCACCAACATAGTATTTTGAATACTAAAGAAATAAGGAATTTATCTGCGGTAAGAAGAAATTATTCAATAAATACACCAATCTATAGAATTTATCGTTTAAGTGTACAATGCCCTACACACCAGACACGAAACATTCATTTTGAAAGCTTATTTCGAAATGACAGCGGAATCAGGGGCATGGATATATGTGATCATGTATTCAGAATTCGTGACAAGTTTCCAGATGAAGAATCGACGATTTGATTTAAGCAGACAATTTATAGACTGTGCCCGCTTCGAGAACGGAACTTCGTAACGCAAATCATTGGTGCAGACAGTTCTTACAGAAAACAAAATTGAGGATGTACGAATGTAGGGTAGAGTCCACTAAACAATGCGTCAATAGCTCAACAAAGGTAAAAATCAAAATTAACATAAGTGAATAGTTCATTACATTTATATTTTATAGGCTTATAACACTTCAACGAACAGCTCTCAAAGAAATTACATTTTCATCCTTATAAAGTTTACGTACAGGATTATTACATTAGACAGATAGGGATTGGAATTTGGAAACTGTTTATAACAATTTAAGGGACGATGACTTGTAAAACAAATCATTTTCTCAGATGAAGTTTCATCTAACAGACTACATAATTCACATTGGCATCTGGTCTGCAGAAAATCCACAGAATTTCGAGAAACGCAATGCATCCCGTAAAGTTGGAGTTTGGTTACTATGTCCGGCAACGAATATAGGACCATTTTCTTCGAGGAATGTAACAGCCCAACGTTACCAAAGATGTTGGAATGTTTATTGCAGAGTTAAAAGAAAAATGGCTGAAGCGTTATTTTCAGACGATATGCCCAGAATACTGTCGACAATTGCAATATCCATATTTTTGCTGACGGTCGTTGGAGCCAAAGATGGCACCAAGATCGCCCGATCTAACCCAGGGATAACTCTGTTAGCTTCTAAAAAATAGACTATAGAAACGCATGATACCATAAAGAATGAGAAATGCCATTATCATGCGATACAGGTATACTCCACAAATAACATGTTTCGAAAGATGAAGAAGAATGACGCTCATGGTGGATTTTGAACACGCTTTTAAAAAATTTTAAGTTTGCAATTAATAATTATTAATTGTAAATTAAAATTTAAACTAATAAAATTTTAGTTAAACACAATTAGTACTGATTGTAAACAAATTGTAAACTTATATAATTCATTTTACAGCAGAACACCATCCATAATCTTTTATATAAGCCAGATCAAATATAGGTTACGTTTTCTTTATATAAACAGATCGTTTAATTTCTCATGTTCCACACTGACTTAGTTCAAACTTCATTCAAACCGCCGCCAAATATCCTACACCGATCCTACTATCTAAAAGAGCGGAAATGACAATCTTTTTTGATTCAATATATATATCAAAAAAAAATATTGGTTTAAAAATAGATTTTTCAATTAAGATAACGACTAAGATTAAAGAAAAAGTCTTCGCGGTTGTGTATGCAACTTCTGTTAAAAGAAATTTCATGCTTTGTTAAAGTACAATGAAAGTGCACTGTAAAAAAAAGTGCCTACAATTTTACGGTAATTTGCTTCATAGGTAAAATTTCTACCATTAGTAAATTTCACATGCTAATGTATTTTTCAAAGATTATACTGTAAAACTCGTAAGTAATATTTATACTGAACTGATATTTGACGAACGCGTACAGTTTAAATAACCTAATAACAAATTCACATTGGCGGCGTATTCAAGAAAAAAAAATATAAAAACCTCAAATTTTTACCCAATTTAAATACCCAAAAAATTGTCAATTTTACAACTTCTAAGTAAATTTTGTATAAACATAAAATTGACATGTTTTCTGTATTTTCCTTTCGAATTTTTATTTACATCTTAAACTTACATTAAAAAGCTATAAATTTTTACCGAATCTTTTTTGTTCCATGTTAAATAACATGTAAAACAAAATTAACTATTATTGTGACAATTCAACACGTTATCATATTAATTTCCTTATTTACCATGGCAAAATACTGTAATTTTTTACAGCGGTAATGAAATACATTCCAATGAGCAACAAGTCGGTGTACATTTACCTGAATTAACGTTGTATGGGTTAAATAAGTTTAATTCACGGTAAATGTAACCACTTGTTCTCATTGGGTTACTAATTACAATTCACCAAAAAGCTCAATATGTAAAGTTTTCCTTTTTAAAAATACGTAACAATGATGTAACATATAACATATCAAACTGCAAATTTACACTCCTGTTTGAGCAACACCAGTACTCCTGTAAATTTACATTCCAAAGTAAATCTACCAGGATAAAATTAAATTTTACTTTTTATAGTATATATGATTCTAATAATTTGAATGCTTACATAAATATAGGGTATCCACGAACTGGTTCATAAAAGTTTATGATTTTCTATTATTTACTTATATTTGAGATTTTGGCACCAGTATCTGTTCGATGGAAAATAAATGAAAATACCTTAACCAAAATATCACTTCCGGTTGACCGAAATGATGTCAATTCCTATTTTAAATAGAATGATATGTATCGTATCTTTTTGGATTTTACAACTTAAATACGCCAGTTTACATTAGCTTATTCCTATAGCTAACATGTTGCCGTTTTCGAGTTATTTAAGTTCTCTTTTTTTTAGTCATATCATTGCATCATTGAGAAATAATAACTCGGTTAATACTGCAAGTAGAGACTCCAAATTTGCTATGTTATCGAATGTAGATATAACTCTAAGAAACGGTAAGCACACTTACATTCTAACATTACAGGCGGTTCAAAACTGAGGAACAAAGTGACATATTTTCAAATGCAGAAACTCATTTTTTTTTAAATAGAACACCCTGTATTTTATTCGGAATACGGAAGTAAATATACTTCCCATGCCTTATAATGAGCATTCCTCATACCTATTTTAATAGATTTGAGATATGAGCGATTCTTTGTTAAACAAACTAAGTATTCTTTTTTTTAATAGAACACCCTGTATTTTAATTTGGAATTAAAAGTAAATATCATCCCCTATCACTTATATCAGCATTCCCTATACCTATTCTTAATAGATTTTGAGATATGAACGACTTTTTGTTAAACAGACTAAGTAGCCCTATCTTTGCGTGTTTGTAGCTGGTTCTGAATGAGATTAATGTCAAATTCATTGACTAACCAAAAGTGTTTATGTATTATCATTGTAATTCACTTTCGTACAACGCAATGTTAATAGAAAATGAATATTCGAACAGACATTCTTGTATGGTTATTCAAAAATAATGCATGAATTGACATGAAATCCATTTCAGAGCCAGCTACAAACATTTAAAGATAGGGCTACTTAGTCTGTTTAACAAAAAGTAGCTCATATCTCGAAATTATTAAAGATAGGTATAGGGAATGCTCATTATAAAGTGATAAGGGATGATATTTACTTCCTAATTCCGAATTATAAATACAGGGACGTCTATTTAAAAAATTGAGTTTCTGCATTTGAAAATATGTCACTTTGTTCTCAGTTTGAACACCCGTATAGTTAGAATGTAAGTGTGCTTACCTGTTCTTAGAGTTATATCTACATTCATAACATCAGCAGAATTTGGAGTCTCTACTCCGTATTAACCGAGATATAATTCTCACATGATGCAATGATTATGACTAAAAAAAAAAAATACTTAAATAACTCAAAAATGGTAACATGTAGCCATAGATAGCTAATGAAAACATGACGTATTTATAGTTGTAGAATCCAAAAATGAATAAAAATTATATCATTCTATTTAAAATAAACAAAGTTGACATCCATTTCCGTCAACCGGAAGTGATACTTTGGTTAAGGTATTTTGCATTATAGTTCCAATGGAACAGATACTGGTGCCAAAATCTCAAATATAAGTAAATAATAGAACATCATAAACTTTTAATGAACCAGTTACGTGGAATACCCTGTATATCATTTACTTTTACTAGGTAACATACATACCTATATTTCTAATAAAATCCCATAATTTAAATAATTGAATAAGAAAGAGAAAAACACGATTTAAATCTGCATTTTCACAAAATCGATACCAAATTGAGTCAGCGGTAACACACATATTTTAAAAAAAAAAAAAAAAACCGGTGTTATATACCTGCAATCACCACATCAAGTTTTCTCTTTTACGTGATATCATATAAAATATCCACACAGCTGTACCTATACGATCCATTTATACATATTTTATACCGCAAACCCACATGTGAGGCGGGTTATACGTGAAGACATTACACACGAAAATACACATTAAAGACACATGGAACGAAGTATCGCTCGGGATAAGTCAACAAACTCTTCGACAACGCGATCAATGAATAGTATACGTACATACGAAGTGCCCGATGCGCCAGTTCAACAGCGTTACTAACCTCGAAAATCCTTAAAGTATTCAGCAACGGTTCCAAGTGTAATAGGGGCAGGACGAGAAGATTATCCTGCGGAAAGAAGCACTCGAACTGTCATTAAATTCTGCTAGAGTCGCTGCGACAACTTATACACTGACTAAATCGGATGTGTTTGGTATATCTTGCTTTACTTTTCTATTGCGTTCACGTATATTGTACTACGTCACGATCGTGGGACCTACTTAGCGCAAGAGATCTACAAGAAGTCGAAGCTTCGACCGCTAACACTACACTGACAGTACCTTGGTACTTTCATGTCGTGGAGAGTCTCGATATCTTGTATATTAGCGTGGCCCACTATTATTGCATATGGTATATATGTATCTGCGTATCATTATTTGTTATTGTGTTATGGGTGTTATAATAGTGCCGTTTTTAGAGTGGTGTTATTGCTCTGAAGCACACGCGGAGGTAATAAAATCTATATTAATTCAGTTACGGCTATTAGTGCTGTATATTACTAGGTATTCGATTTTTATTGATTGGCTATTGTTTATACTTATTTATGCATAACACATGATATATCAATGCGGAAATATGAAACTACACAAAAAAAAAACTATTCTCGAGAGTGATCGACGGTGTATAGCCGGTTGCCTATTTTTCGCAAATCCAATTTTTGAAATTACCCGAAAAATACACAAAGAATTCTATTTGTAAAACGAAAAAAGTATTCTCTAGTAATTTTTTAACGTTTCTGCAAAAATAAAATTTAAAATTCATCAATAAATCCGTACCACTGAAAATACAAGTTCGTCCTAAAATACTGTCTCTGGTGGTAACATTCGGCATTAGCATGGAATTCGGACAGGCTACTCAATTGGCGTTGTAAAGGCAATCACATAATAGTGATAAATAGTGCAGAAATGGCACACAGCATTAAACAAAACATAAACCCTAATAAGGGAATACCTAGTGCCAATAATCTGATAAACGTACTTGCCGTAGCGTGATGGTAACATTCGACATTAGCAAGGAATTCGGACAGGCTACTCAATTGGCAACGTTGTAAAAATAATCACATGGTAGTGATAAATAGTGCAGAAATGGCACACAGCATTAAACAAAACATAAACGCTAATAAGGGAACAGCTAGTGCCAATAATCTGATAAATGTACTTGGTGTAGCATATTGCCAGTCCAGTGAAATAAATCGAATTGGTTTTATAAGGATACCTATCTTAAAGAGATAGCCATGACAACTTTCTTGGATATCGAGGGAGCATTTAATTAATTGTAAAGCATATTTTCGAGCCTTAATTTTACTAAACTTACAACGACATCATCAAAATCTAACACATTCGTTACTTTTCTTTCTATGAATGAAATAGCTAAATTTACTAGTCGATTCTCAGTCATAGTCAATCTTAAATAATGTTTGGTTAACTTAAGTTTCGAAAAACTCACAAGACGGCCACGGACACACAAATTGTCAAAAAGTATTGCATGATAATATAATATGCAAAATATTTAACAATAAATTGCAAAATATTTTGTGTTGTCCATGTCCAAACTATTTCAGCACTTATATTAGTGGCGCATAAGTGGCTCTTCACTTCTTGCATCACTTGTTCCTTATCAAATTCGTGATAAATATTGTTGAGCTTCACTACGGCTGATTCTAATTCATTGTCGTCAGATTGCTTCCATCAAAAATTTTAGCTGAATAATTTTTAATGTGTTTGATATTTCATCCATTTCAGAGCACCTGTCCAATAATTCTTGGGTAAATCGTTAGTTGTTAGTTCACCAGGTAGTCACTTTTTAGATTTTCGTCTTCCACGTCTTTCCAAATCAATACCCATTGCTTCACAATTTTGAGCGCCGAAGTTTATAGCTCTAATTCTTTCCTCGATTGAAAATACGTGTAGAGCTTCCAATTTTATTAAACCCATATCAAACGTTAATTTTTGATATTTGCAGATAATTTTGAATAATATTAACTTCTTCTAAAATGGCGTTCCAAATCATTTTTCTTTCATATACACTGAGCTAAAATTTCTAGTCCCATTACTTCAGTTCAAAGTTGCTCCGATGAAATGAATGGATGATTTACAGCGAAGTAAATCAAGCCACCTATTTTATTTGTAAATACGTATGTAAATTGCTATATAAGTGCTTTTTTTGTGCTGTTTTAGGATCTCAAAACAATTTTATAAATATTCATGGCTCGTTACATAACAAAAATTGATCTAAATATCTATCATATATAATAATGTTAATAAATACTGAAATAGAATATTCTCCTTGTAGCGCTCTTTTTCCTATAATTCTACTTCTAGTAAGTTAGTAAAACTTTATTACCTTAATAACATAAGTAAAATTGTATATTAATCTCTTTTCGCGCCTTTTACAAAAAATTCTTAACCGGCACAGTAGCCTTAGGTTAAAACCAAATACGTATACCATCACTTATTTCTCCGGGAAAAATAAATCCTTGGCATTTTACACGGCCCGCGTATGTATGCGAGATCCGAAGAACTAAAACACTATTTCAGAACATTCGATCAGCTGCATAAACATTAATTCATTTATATTCACTATAACATTAATTTACGTTGCCTTGACGGAAAGTTAAACCAGGTTAAACTTGGAGACGTTTGCATTTCCCGCCTTTTATCAATTTTAATCAATTATTTAGTTACATTTAGTTACTTTCACCACTAACACAGGATTACACAGTAATAAACGTCAAAATCGCGTCGAACATAACCTGGAAACAACGTTTTTCAAACACAATTTTTAGTACTTTCTTTTCATTTCCAAAAAAAAAAAAAAAATGCTCATTTTGGACACAGGGAGACTCTACCCGTTAATGTGAACATAAATTATCAATTCAGTGGACGATATACGGAACTCTTACCCAAAAAATAATACAAAATATTTACAAATACATAATTATCCCTACGCACGGCATCGCAGGTATGAAAAATATCATATTTTGTTTACTGGCAGGGTATTAATTTACAGATAACATGCAGATGACCAATTTTGTATTCCATACACATATATGTTTACGATGTTCGCTTTCCATACTGCCAACAATGGCAATATCATATTTCCAATAAAATCGGAAGTTATAAAAAAAAACTATTATTCAAATAAAATAACTGCAAATATACAAAAAAAATTAACCTAAAACCTAAACCTATCAACTCGGGATACACGGTATACTATATTAAAGCGGATATTCTGTTGTTTGTGTTTAAAGATATGACAAAACAAGAAGATAAAAAAGTATATTTAACTACAACAACAAGTGAATTAAATTGGAAAAATTTACATAATTCTGTAAATAATTTCACAAGTCAGTAATAATCGCGTGCGACATGAAATAACGTTAATTTCGTACGTAAACAAGTTAAATATAAAAAAAAGATCAATGACTCGTTTATAAGATATGTACATATAATATGTATTATATTTTTATAAAAGCTCCAGAAGGTTCTAGAACATTAAATAATCAACAAAAATTTCCTCTGTAATTCCTTTTTCTTTAATGTATCATGAAGAGACAATTACAGCAAGAAAAAATAACACAGTTTATGATAACCTCTTTTATATATTGTGTATTTATTTATATTATTTATTAACCAATGTTTCTTCTGTAATGTTTAATAAAATCCCATATCTTTCGACAAAAACACATTTTTAAGGTCGCAAAAACGCATACGTGTGCGTTAACTACGGTTAAATATCTCTTAACTCATTCACACCACCTATAAATTATGTCTCTTTTATAACACCCTTCACACGTAAAGTGTGTTCACATCACACCTTTACACCCAACCATAAAAGATCCGCCCTTTCGAACATAATTCTCCTGCAAAATGTGTGTGTATACACTGGTAAAAGGGGAAAAAGGTACTCACATACTTTAAGCCTCCACATCATAACCGGGCCTGGCTTATTACTCACACTTTTCCTGTGTTCCATAAAACCGTGGACGACTTTCTTATCTCCAAACAACTAATAATAACACCTCTATTGGCGGCTCATGTGTTTGTTTACCGTTTATACGTATATTCGCAGTGTATACAATTTGAATGCATGTGAACGTGAAAAATGAGAAGAATCTTTTTCAACCCCTACTTTATTTTTTAACGTTAAACGTGGCGGAAGTTCACGCGATACGCTTTTTTTTAAAAAAAAAAATGTTTAAAGCGTCACCATTTTCATAGTGGGTTTCATTAAAATCCCGCCATCATCTCCCTAATGCGAAAATTTAGGTTTATCGCGTGTTAGAAGGTTGGTTCTAAAGTTCACCATTTGACGTTTAATGTCATCGCGAATTTTTAACCTAAAAAAAGAAATGGGAATTCATTTTAATAAGTGCCTGTGAGATACGATTTGTTGAAAGTCTGGGGTTTTGCGAAATTAGATCGTGGGAGTTACATCGACCCCGATGGCAAGCCTTAATAAATGAATCGTTGCGTGTAAAATCTGTATTAAAACCAGCAGCCTCCATTGTGTGTTGATTACATTTATAATTAGACAACAACACGGTTTATTATTTATTATCGCCCGTGATTTGCGTGTGATTTTGTGAACAGCTGAAATATAAAGTGAATTACGTTTTATTTTATATGCAACAGTGAAATAGGCGTGCGACTAGTTTGTTTTAAGTAGAAATTATGACACTTTTGCTATTCTAACCTCAAAAAGTATTTTATCTGATTTGAACCGAGTTAAACCAGGTTAAACGCAGATTTCCTTTTTAATCACAACTAATTTACAACAACAAAGAAAATAGACCGACTTCCACATTGTGCAATGACTTCTTTCCCGTGCATGCAGAAATTCCAATTACAATAAATAGAATTGACATTTGACTATAATCGATGTGCACGTACTTGCAGTTTCTTACTTACCTATGGCAAAGTTATTATGTGAACCGGGTTATTCTCATGTTGTGAACGTGTCGTAAGCATATCTAACGTAGAAATATGCGTGATCGTAGAACGGATAAGAAGTTTAATAAGCGAAATAAAGGTAATATTAACTTAGTCTATTATAACTAGGTAAAACGGTTATGAATTACATAATCGAGTAAAGTGGAAAAGTAACATGGTTTGAAATGAGAGGTGGTTGATTGTATCGATACATTAAATAGTGTTTCTATTGTGGCGAATGATTTAGGTATATTAGGTTTTCTCCGGATAACATCATGAGATAATGTTCATAAATGTACTTTCAAATCCTTTAATTAGGATTTTTGTTTAGTGTCAACAACGCACTTTTATTGTGATAATTATTAATGCTGTAATTTCTGGCATCTTTACACCCATTCTGTTGTATTTTTATGTGGACCTGTTTGTAGAACATTTTATAGCGTATTCCACTGCTTGCACTGCAAAATTACCTCTGCGTACCATCCATTAGTAATAAAATATTAAGTAGACAATTCTTTATGGAGGCTTCTTGAACGAAAGAGCGGTGGAAAAGAGTTAAAACGATGTTAGATTCAACATTATCATTTATATTTGTAATCTCTTCTCTTAATGTTATCTTTATCGTTTGTAAGTACATAGCTTAAGCAGTAAATAAATATTAATTATAGTATTAAATTAAATGATAATAAGACCTGTTTTAAAGCATGAATTCATGTTTAAGGAACACGTGGTGAATACGGGAGTTATTTTAATGAATAAATGCCTCAAGGTCTTGAAAAACGGGATTTTTACGTCATTTTTTGCAATTAGCGTTTTTAATGGCGTTTTTACGAGAAGAAAGGCAATTTGATAATGTGGGGCATTGCGTAACGGTTGGTGTGGCTCTTATAAATTTTAATTTTTGATTTATTTAATTAAAAATGAATGCGACACTTCAATGACAATTTCTTTTATTAAAATTGAAGCAGTAGTAAAATATTTGTTAACATAACCTCAAATTGTCAATCACTGAATTATTGAGCAATTATAACAAGAGGCAAGATTTTACGCTCCGCACTGGGCAGTTGACAAAAAAGAATAAATATTTTTCCTTTACATTTCATCAAAAAGACGACACATATCTTAGGAATTAATATTTAAAACGATCGAAGTTTCGTCATAGACGTTAAGACGATTACCTATACTCAACCAAAATACTGTTATACGGAAACGTACCGAGTCGTAACAATTTAACAATACCGGTAGGTGACTATCGTAGCGTGCAGTTAGCAAGAGAATAATACAAAAGCACGATATTTAATTACATACATGTCAGTTTCATTTGTACAACTTGCCGCACACAGCCAGCAGCGGCCTTGCAGTGCGGTTTATTTAAATTAAGAAGATTTCGTATAAAATCCCATAGAGTAGCGAGATTTGTACAAACGTCATGCTTTAGAGAAAATACCAGTGTTCGTGTTTCCGTTGAAATCTTACGTTATTTATCATGATATGTTACATACATGTATGCGTATGTTGGTAACGCTACGTGTTTGTCGATCAGATTTACGTAAAACTGTACATCCTATAGCTTTTCACATCATCTCTTCAAAATCAGCGATCGATTCGCCGCAATTCCCCAATACATTCTATAATTCCGAGCGCCGTATTTATCAAAAGCTCGTCGGCATCGCGAACCTAACCTCCTTTCAGCGTGTAAACCGCATATTTTATTCATGCAACAGTCCCAACGGAAACATTCGCCGGGAATATGTGCAGAGATCCGCTGCAACGCGTTACTGATATCCGGGTATTTGTTTTCTCTTCATCCACTCCTGTTGGTGTTAGCTGTAATATTCACCGCAATCTGCAGTGGTGTAATTGAAGCCGGAGCTCTTGATTATTGCAACTTATGCAGTGTAGGTTTATGTGTAAATGATGCACCTGGAATTCCTGCAGTGTTTGGCGCAAAAGTATATGTAGGTAGGATATTGTCACTAGAACCAAGATATTAAACCTTGTCAACAGAAGGTTAATTTTAATAATAATGCAACCGGCATGAAAAATAAAACCTACAGGTTACGTACAGTTTTATGCTCCGTTTTTCAGAACAAAATGCCCACTATTTAAAAATTTTAATTTTGTTTAGTTCAGTAAAATTAAATATTATAATTAAATTCAGAAAAGTTAAATACAATAATATAGTGGTTTTATTCACCCTAGCGACCTCTCAGGTAAATGAGTGAATATTGTGGAAAGTGACACTACCTGCTAGGTGGCACGGCGTACTTGTAGAAACACTAAATCACCTGTCAATTTAACTTTCCAGGCGCTTGCTAACGAGTAGGCTGTTTCCCAAAGCCCCTTCTCTGATGAGAAAATGTAATTAGCATCAATATCATTATAAAAACCAACTAAACGTGTAATAAAAGAATGTTTTAACACAAAACAAGCGTCTAACTCTTTATTTCAAAACCAGAATGCTATGTTTTTTCCAAATTTGAGACTCTTAAATCACAGGTACGTATGTTGGAATCATAAATACTATATAAAACAATTTATTAGTACAAAAATACGTATTCAAACTTGCCTGGCACTTTAAATAAATGAAGTTACAGAAACGTCAAAAATATAAAGTTTGAAAATCAGAGTCACCTATCCGTAAATGGCAGGAACTAAATTTGTAAGATAATTGTAATATTCACTGTTCGTATTATCGATATATGTAAAAATACTATTATCATAGACCATCGAAATTTTTTTAGCTAAACGCTTTGGAACTTTGATATTTCTGGGAGTGTGGCATAAAAATTGTTATATGATAGAAAATATAATAAAAATATACCAGGTAAGCTTGAATTAACAAAAAATAAAATAAAGTTTGCATTATATATAAGGTCATAATAAATCTAGACCCTAATCCTAAAATCTTTAGTCATTTTTGACAAATTCATAATTTGCCTGAAGAGTAGGCAACCGAGTATGCACTTCAACTTACAATTACTTCTTCATTTGACTTTGAAACCTGTTTTAAACGATTCTAAATTATATTCCATACACCAGCTTCCATAGCAGTATAGTGAACCCAAAATGAGAAGTACATATGTCGTCATATCCGTTTTGAGCGCTGGAATCGTCGGAAGAGTCTATTATACTAGCTTTAGGGATGTTCCTGTCACTTTGGCAGAAGTATTTAATGTAATTTCTATCGCAAAAAAATCACCCCCACCAGTAATGACTTTAATTCTTCTATTCTACGTCGACATACATATCTTAGAACAACTATACTCCTTAAAGAATCCGCTAGTACCGTGCGGAAATAATAGATGGCGCAGTGAAGATCGTATGGCTAACGTATGGCGGTATCAAGTGCATTATCTTCATTAGGCTTTCTCTCTCTAATGTTGGAGTCAAATGCCTACACAGCTTTGCTTGGGATACTATCCATATATCATGTATATAATAAATCCATGGTTTTATAACATAACCATGTTATAGCTTAAGAATAATTAATAATAATAGATTGTTCAGAGACTTTGTAACCTTATAGCGACATGTTAATTTTTAGCTTTTTTATTCTCTTCTTAAGCACTAAAAGAACTTATTAAACTCCATAGATTTAAAATGCAGGTGCACAAGCCCATATTAAAATGTCACAACGTGAAATTATTTATCCGCAGTAGTTACGATTAAGTACAAACTTAAAATGTTCGCCTTATATACGATCACTAAAGCGAAAATATTTCATCTTTATTGCAGATTACAACGTCCGGGAGATTATAAACTGTTTAATAGCGGCTATTATTTCTAAACCCACCAGGAAAAAAGAGACGTAGTACTCAGAATGCAAGTCGTGTAAGAAAATGTAAAGGGTTTCATTCTCAACTCCCGTTTTTAAACTACACTTTGATTGATGTCAAAAAAAAAATATCAAACACATCGTTTTGTGCAATAAATTTCTAGATAATTGGTCCTAACCTTAGAAAAAAAGCGATAATTTCAGTTTGTAAAAGTGACATTTCTAACAGCGCCATCTACCGACCCGTTTTTTTTTATATTATTCGCCGTGTAATTGGCGGCAATTTGAAAATTTTAACGGTTAATTTATTGTTGGCGTACTTTTATTCGATTTTAATGGTGCGAAAAGCTAACTGCTCCCCGATGCGGAGTGGGGTGGGGATAATCCGCGTTAATTTCGCATTCATTCAGCGTCGCGGAGACCTCGAGCCACACGGGCGATGGGGTTTCAACTTTGCAAGAAGAATTAATCAGGAAACACGACGAGGGAGTTGGCGGTAGTGAGTGGTTTAATGGGCCTGGGGGCGCTGGTATTCTAATTAGTTTCGTGAGGCCGCCACCGTCGCATCGCGGGTGAGATATGTGACGAAACAACAAAAAATCCGCTGATTCTGAAGGGGACAAAAGAGAGAGGAATGAGGAAGGCCGTGCAGTGTACCTACTATCAGGAAAGTTAACGTTGCAAAAAAATTCTGTTGTTGTTTTAGCATTTCTTGTTGTTGTCATAATGTAATTAAACTAGTTTTTTTTATTAAAGCAATATTTTCGTATTAATTACGCTGGAAATTAAATTTATGACAAATAGATATGTATCTATGTATGTGCAATAAATGTCAACTTTAATGTCGCTTATTCAAAATATTTGTGTACTTAAAATGACAATCATTACAAATGACAGGCACTGACACTGAATTGGTATAATCAAATATATTGGTATAATGCAATAAAGTTCACTGATGACAGCATCATAGACGCTATGATCCAAGGACAGCAGGTGACAAGTGTATGGCAATTTTTAGTGCCACCTCGTGATACGTACCCAAAATGTTAGTTCATCACAGTTCATCATAGATGGCGTATTCGATGATGACCAACGACCAACCTACTTATATGAGAGGTGCCAGTCTTGTTTAGAGTATACTATGGTACAATCTTTATGAATGCTTTCAACACACGAGAAACGCTTTTCCAATGAGCATGTAATCAAGAACGGACATTTAGCAAATTTTGTTAGCGCGGAACCGCCATCTTTTTTGAGTTCCTCTTAGCCAATAGGCAGTCGAGTTCTCCCAAGCTCGGTTCTTGTCAAAATTGTTCAAAAATGCCGACGCTGTTTGTCCATTCTTGTTGAGATGTTCTTCGACTTTTCATCCAGCAATGACGTATTGTCCAACATCATGCTAGTTAAAAGCAAAAACAGCTATATTACTATTATGATTGCAAATAATAGTATATTTCAAACCAAGGGAGGGAAGTGCTCTATTGCAGACCGCGGGCAAATATTACAAACCGAACCGCAGGCGAGGTTTGTAATTGCCCAAAGCCTGCATTAGCATTTTCCTCACGTGGTTTGAGTACTATTTTTTCCCAGCCAATTCCATTTTAACTAAATGCCTAAAAATAATAAAGACATACCTGTGAGTGACATGATAGACAGTAGGCTTAATCTGTCAAATATTTTTTGAGAACTGTCAAGTTAGCGTCGTTTTAAAATATCCCTAATAGCCAAATTTAAATTTCCCGCCACAATTTTAATGAATTCAACGTAAAGGCTTTAAAATAACTATTAATATAATACAAAATGGTGGGGAATTTTATGCACCAACGTTGAAGTTACTAAGAATAATTGCGGGAAATTTAAATTTGGCTATTAGGGATATTTAATTTTTTTAAACTTTCTTTCTGAAAAATAAAAACTGCAACATTTCGAGTTAAATATTTCGCGAAAATATATTTAGATATCCAATTTAATTTATAGGCCAAAAAAATTTTAAAAATAGAATATCTTCGATGAGGCTTCGGGCACAAGTACAATCTTCCTGTTATGATTTCGATTATTCATGGAAAATTGATGAAAAACTTTATGCGAGTTAAAAAAAAGCTAGTGTACATCATTTTCCTACCCTCAGACATTCGATTTCCTAACCAAAATTGTGTTATACAAGAACCTCCCATTTTATTACCTAATATTTCAAACGGTATATGGACCTTTCTTGCTCCTATAGGGAATATATGAAAGGTCTACGATCTTTTATCAAACAGTCGTTCGATTCTCTACAATCCCAAATCCATTCGTTGGAAAAAAAAATAGTGTAAAAGGAAAACCGACAACGATGTATTATTATCTACGATCTAGGCAATATAAACTGGATTTAATCGCCCATATTCTAATCAATTTATCGCGTCGATTACTAAATTTACTTTTTATACTTTTATCTCGCGTTATACTTAGACAAATAGACACTTTTTTTTACTGGTGATTAACCAACGATAACCAAATATGATACGTGCTATATGAATCTGAAAAATTGAGGTTATGTCGATATATAACTTTCAAAAAGTAATTATAGATTACGAAGTAAAAAAAAACATTTATCATTAAAATGGTGTAATTTATGTCGACGTATATCATCGGAAGTCAACAAAAAAACTTGTACCACTAAAGCTATGATTTATTGAAAATATTTTTGTCACACCCAACTATGCCGATGCATTAATTTATCTCTTACTGCACTCACTAACATCAATGGCATACGGAGTCACTTTCTTCGACCTACTTTCCTATTTCATGACGCGACATCATCATTCCTCTTTAGTCTGAATCTGAATGCAACTAACTAAACCGGTATAGCGAGTGTAAAGTAGACGAATTCCAATATGATGTTGGTGGCACCTGATATTTCCCGTTATTCACGGTAGATAGTGAGCTTTTTTACGCCTTGAAACTTGAAATATCTCTTCAGATTGCATTTGCAGTACGTGAATGTAAGGTTCATACGTTCTAATATCCCCATCAGCTTGGCTTTCACAGTAATTACAACCTTGGAAAAGTGCATAGGAGTTTATTGTACATTATCGCTATATACCTATCAATAGCGCTGTAAAACTAATGCTTCGCATTCCCGTCCGTTATTGTAAGTAATTACCTGATTGCGACATGCGAATTTACAAGCTTACTTTCGAAGTGAAATATATAAATTAACGACGCAGTAGGAAAAAAAATGCTTGAAAAATTACCGTGTTCTGAGAAATTTGTAGGTAAAATAAGCTTCCCTATGAACTATGTTTTTAATTCATTAAAAGTAGATCGATCACCAGTAAAAATAGATTCGTTCCCGCCTTTTTAATTAATGGTTACAATAATCGCCTATACATTTTGAATGATTTATAAGTATGTGTAATAATTAATTCTCTGTTATTATAAAAAAAAAATTTGCATATTTATACAAAGTTTTTAGGCTTCGCGACATCTAACGGTGATACTCGTAAATTACCATAAAATGCCTTACAGAAATCTGCAATAGTTATTATTTACGACAGCAAATATACATAACCATCTTGTGTACATATTTATTTATGGTTTTATATTTAAGGATTAAATATGATATCAATTTTTTAATCAGTATCATATAAGATCAATCTTTATGATATTGTTTGATAGATAAGCGAAAAATGAAATAAATTTATTTATTGATCGTTTATTTTTATCTTTAGAAAATAAAAAATAACTTTGTATGATAAAACTCGCTTTAATAATAGCTTCTGTAATAAATGAAATATAGAGTCACCAATAAAGATTGCTGGTTTAAACCAAATATTATACTACCTTTATTATAAAAATAAAACCAAATACAATATAAATACTATATAAATACTAAATACTAGTATTATATTTGATAAAACCAAATATTATACCAGTATACATATGGTTAAAGAAATGTTCCACTGGCGTACTATAGATGGCACCACAAGTATTCTCTTATGGAAATATATTACTACTACAAAATGCACAAAACAATAGAAAATGCTGGTGGTGCCATCTATAATACGCCAGTGGAACATGTCTTTGACCATATGTATAACTGGTATAATATTTGATAAAACCAAATACAATATAAATATATATACGGGCAAAGAATAGTTCCGCTGGTATACTATAGATGTCCCAGCTAGGCTGATTTTAGAAAAGTGCACGACCAAAACAATATTAACGTGATCTGAACGATTAAACGTAAGTGGAATTTTCCGTTGCAACAAACGCGTAAAAATATAAGATAACCGAAGAGTCGTGCGAGACGAATGAAAGTGGTTTAACTGCGCGCCGCAGCGAAGAGGTAGAGCATTATAAATGAATGGTCATTTCGTAAAATTATTATGAAATGAATATTAAAGGAGTCAAAACAAGTAACAGTTTAGTAAATAAAACAAAAACCAAAACACACATATTGGCTCAATGATTAATATTCGTTTTATAATGAAATTAAAAAATATTTTTGTGTTAAAAGCGAAGCTATACAACGGAATATTTGCTTTTATTTATTTCGTCAAATGCCTATTAACTTTTTCATAGCACACATATTATATCTTATTAACCACTGTTGATTTAATTTGCGGTGATAAATATTTTTACTTTTAGTGGACTAGTGGACATTTAAAATAATCTTTGTTTCTTGATATATAAATTTTATGTTTCTTTTTTTGCTAATTCTTGTCAAATATCTGCAGTTAACAGCGAAAGAATATTATCTTGCTAAAACTGAAATAAAATATCAAAAAACATTAAAAAAGTGTATCTATAAAATCTATAAAATTTATCTTTTTTTTTTTTAAATTCACTCTCAGAAATACCATGATGTTTGAAAAAACAAAGCTCATATTTGTTTCAAAATTATTGCTTACTGTTTTCATAGGATAGTCGATGGCGTGTCGAACAAGAATTTTTTTATCATTTTGCTTAAAATGTAACTTAAACATTACAGTACAGTTTCAATCGCAGCCCAGTAAACAAATTCAAATCTTCGCAATTATATTTATAAACTTCAACTTAAAGGTATTCAAATAACCATTAATGTAATACAAAATCGTAGGTAACCAACCTCATGCTTTAATGTTGAAGTTATTGAAAATTATTGCGCGAAATTTGAATTTGGTTTACTGGGAGGGGTCTTTACAAAAAAAATTATACAACATCATTATTATCTGGTTGCACTTTTAAGGTATTTTCCCCAATTTTGTTTTTATCAAAGTGTACAAGTACAAGTAGGTACGCTAGCATCAGACATAAGCTTTTGTCGCTCTTGAACTTTTTCTGTTTCGTTGTTTGTAGAATCAATATAGAAAATATAATTGTTGGACATTATATTATTGTACATATCTTATAATGGTTAGAACTGTCAAACTATATATTTGTAACAAAAAAAAATGATAAAAAATAGAAAAAAGGAGAGAATTAGCAGAATTCAAATTTCCCGCATTTATTTCTAGGATAGATTTTCATTTTTTTTTTTCGTTCGCTGCTTTTAGGAAATCTCAGATTGTTTTTGGAAATGAGACATAATACTAGAAAATTTTATAGGTATGCAACCAAGTGCAAATGCAGACCCTATAATAAATCAAATAAATCATAAGATTGGATTTTTTATAAATCATCAATAAAAATCATCGATTATAGTGTATCTCTGTTTAGTACGTTAATTAAATAGCGATAAAGTATAATAGATGGATTCATAAAGAACAACTCTCCAAACATACATTCATTCTGTAAAATAACTTGGATAAGTATAAACCGCAGAACTAACACCTAGCATCCGATTCTCAGACCATCCACTTATTTATATGCCAGGGGGTAGAATTCATATTTTCCGCGATTATTTATAATTACTGGTCAAGATTGTATTGTAATACAACGTCGTTGGTAATTCAGACTTGAATGTTTTAAGTTACTAAAAATTATGGTGAGGAATTTGAATTTTGCCAATAGGAATAGATTTCTGAATTACCCACAGCTGTAATACTCAAGTGCTTCCATATCAATTACATAGTTCACTTGGTCCACTGCTTATTTTCGTACGTCTCTTGTCCCGCCGCGTTTTAACTGCCACCGCGAAGAAGCTACAGTGGCGCCGCTCTATAGTACGCCAGCGGAACTATACGTCTTTGACCATATGTATACTAGTATTATATTTGATAAAACTAAATATCATGATCTTAGCGACATCTTTTGAGTAACTTCTGACTTTAAACGAATTATAGAATCCTATTTTAAAGTACTTTTTATAAAATATTTTTTATAAAAATATAAAAAAAATAAAAACAAAATGATAAATATAAATAAAATCTTGGTGAATTCATGCCCCCATTTTAGGTAAAAATATTTGTGTAATGTAGATATTTTTACGTAAGATGAGTGTACATTCACTTCAACTTCTTAGGGAGTAAAACAGTGTTTTATGAATACGTGAAAAATATGATATGATAATGTATTTTTATAAGTACATATTTATTTCTGTTTTTACAATAAAATAACTTTGTATCTATCAGAAAACTAATTGTAAACTCAATATTTTTATTATAAATATTTTCAGTATCTTAGCGACATCTTTTAAATTATTCCTAATATTAAACCTATTGTAGAAATCGTTTTTTTCACATTTCTATATATTTGTTTGTTGTCTTTACAGAAACAAAAATCATATTAAACATGAAATAATTATGTTAATTAATAACTTATAATGTATATATTCAGCTACAAACCTCTTTATCTGTGACTATAGCAAGTTCATTTCGAAGTAGAGCGACATCTACTACTATTGCAACTATTAGCGACATGTTGTCATTGAATGTATTATAGAAAACTGTTTTTTAACATTTTTAAATATATTTTGTTTGTTCTTTTTATAGAAATGTATATCTTCTTATTAAATAAAAGTAAGAATAGGTATTTTAAATATAAGGTAATTGGGTTCATGCTGTCAGAAACAGCTTATAAATATGTGTATTTTCATAGATAATAGAGATAATATATTCTTGTTTCGAAGTAGTAGCGACATCTAGAGATTTTTTGTAAAATTAAATTATCTATAGTTTCAAGCCAGTGGCGTAACATATTTTGGTTTTCTTTCCTTTTTTAATAAAAGTATGTTTTTTTTAGTTTCAACGTACACCGAGTGGATCTTATAATATTGAAATATAATATTTTAATTTATTTTACAAACACCTACCTTATTTTTTCTTCAGGGAATCAGATTACTTCATTTAAGATTAATCACACAATACCATGAAAATTCACCATATAATTCACTTTGTAATTGAAAACCAAGCAATTATTCATACGTGTTTATTAAACATGTTAAAATAAAACTATTTCGAAAAAAGATCATCATACATTAAAAGCACATATAAATAATTGTATATATTTACATTTGATTATAATAAGTCCGTTTAGTAGAAATGGATCGAACCATTAGTTTTTTTTTTTTAAAGCACTATTATTCCTTGGTTAACAATTTCCTAATATCCGTAACTCTAGATTTTATTTCGGGCTGGTTATCTTTACTCAACTCGGGTAAAGATTGTTCGAACATCGCACACAACTTCTCGAACTCTTCACCATTCTGACTGTCCCGTAATTTCTTCGCTAACGAAAATATAACGTTTAAAGCTTCCTTTCTCAGTCTCGTATTTTTCGCTATACCTAAAAATGAAAATAATAAAATACCAGTCATTTAAAGATAATTGTTTGTTTTTACTTAAACTATAGTTCAGAGCTTTTAGTATGTTATCGATAATTTTTTCTAAGCTCTTCTTCTCAACATCACTTAATTGAGCATCGTTTAACAAAGAAACCTTTATCCACATAGTTACACAGCGCTGTCACAATACAAACTTGCACTGATCGAGTATTTTTCGGCAGACATTCCACACAATTCTCAACCAGCATCTCTCGGTACTTCTCCTGAGTTTCTCTACTATTTGCAGGCCACGCTTTACCCAAGGTTTCAAAGACTACCTCTTTTAATTTGATATTTTTCTCTCTATTCTGGTGTTTTTCTTCGTTAGAGATGGCCGCATCGTCTTCTCCATCGTTGGTCGCTTCTGAAATATCTTTATCCAGGACATTTTGGACTATATTATACACCTCTTCGAATCTATCGACTTCCAAAGACGAAAGGATGTTGCCTAACGACTGCAAAGCTTCGATTTTATAGCCGATTTCATCTTTCCGACATTCTTTCAGTACTGCTTCGACTATTTCGTTTGGATTAATCTCTGAATTCTCAGCCATTAAAGAATCCTTACAACTCTTGCATATACTGGATAAAGCTTGGATTAATTTGTGTTTCCCATTCCAGGTGCGGCCGGATAAACCTGCCAATAAGATCCTTATTAAAGAATTTTGGTGTTTCGCATCCATCGTTGAGCCTAACTTCGTTGCAACTGTCGATATGGCACTGGCAGCCTAAAAATGAGGATATATTAAAGCTCTAATGTAGGCTTAAGCTGGGGTATTACAAACTTGCGCTTTCATCGTCCAAGATGGCGATTCTAGCGCCATCTTTAGGGTATCACATATGACTTCCAAATTATGCCGTATTCCAGATTCCGTCCCAGGGCTGTGCTCGGACCAGATATCATTCCACACCTCTAAAGTGTTTTCCGTCTCTGGAGTCTTCTCAGCGTGCATTGCAAAAAACACTAAAGGTAATATGACATCCGAATGGTTCTTTAATATATCCTGATTGTGAATCCCGATTGATTTTATCGTATAGGCACAAGCCGAACGAATTGAATCGTCTGCAAGTCAAGAAATTAGATAAACCTGTAAATAATGGGAGTGAAGCAGAAAAGTACCTTCCCTTTCGAAATACCAATGATTGATTTTCGCAAACAATTTCTCCAAACTCGATTCTTTAGCCGTTCCGACTAAATGACCGATTGCTGAAGCGTAATGTTTGCGAATTGCTGCATTGCGATCTGTTAAACCGTTAACTAAAGCAGCTAGGAATTTTCCAGTATACGGTTGCAACGACTGTCCTAATTGTATTACGAGGAGCGTTACAAAGTGAGCACAAGCTACACGTGTACCCAATCCCACAAACCCTTTCATCAATTCTGTCACCCTAGGAACCAATTCCTCTAAAATGGTGGCATCGGCATATTGCAAACACTAGAAATTTCAATGAGTCGGGCAAATAACTGCAATGTGACACATACTTTCGAGACGGTCTCCAGTGGTAAAATGGGATTTGGCTATCGAGGCTCGTGCTGAATCGATGGCTTCTTGCGCTTGACTCTGGGCCCCCATCATGGTGCTTAGGTAACTCAACTTCGATGACTCCAGCTCTCCCGTTGCTAAAAGAAGTGCCGGTATCAGTTGCGGTAAGAACGGTTTGAGCTGCTGCCCTGCAGAGCCTACAAGTTCTGATATCGTCTGTAAACTGTGGTGAAAGTTATGTGATGTTATTTTTTGGATCGAAGGTTTTCTGACCTGATCATTCTAACTTCTGCTACGGTACTGGTAATACCTTTTTCGAGGAACACTGGTAGTATTACTTCCATCATTTTAACCCCGTCTTTTCCTTGACTCAAGTCACAGCCTCTGATACACAACTTAAAACATGTGAAATGGAGAATATTAGTTATTTAACAGTTATTTGAGTTTTTAATAATAACAATGACAACGCTAAATCAATGTGCGTGCGTTTGTTAATAATAATAAAAATAATAATAATCAAGTTATTTTTCCTTAACGAATGTAACAGAATATACATATTAAGGATGTAGTCGGCATTTGCTATTTAACCTGAAATAAATTACAAATTATTTATTTTTATAACTCGTATTCTCTAAAGGTTACAGTATATCCTGTCCACATTTTAAGAGTACTGTGTAGTGTATGGCTAACTGCTTATTTTTCGCTGTTTTAGGACGCAAAATTACGCAAAAAATTGACAAATTGACATTTTTTATTTATATATACACCTTCCGAATGAATTATAGTTCCACAATACACAAACTTTTTAGGTTTTATTGCATTTTTTTTTTTTTTTTTAAAGCCGTTTCTTACATTAAACCCAAAGAAGTTTCTGTACAAAAAAAAATGGCAATTTTTTCAAAGCATTTCTGTAAAAACAAAACTTAAAACAATGTAATGTCATAATAATAATTCTATGTCATCGATCTAACGAAATAAAACTGATGTTAATCTTGTAAAGTGGCGCCTCAATTGATAAAACTTGGTATTATCAACGAATTCCGATAGGTTACTCAATTGGTCAATGTTGTAAAACAATCACATAAGGAGCATAGATATTGCGAAAACATAAAAGAAACGATAATCTTCTGACCGAATAAGAGAACAACTAGCACTAATAATCTAACGAATGCATGTATTTGGTATACCGTTGGAGAGTATTTGCTTATTGCTTGTAAAGTGAACCAATTTGGTTTTATAGGGATATCTCTTGCGATGGGACAGAAAATTTAAACCCACATTCAACCGATAATTATAAGTGAAAGACAGATGCATATTGTGTTCCTATTGGTGCTATTTTCGAAACGCATATAATGTGGACATGCACGTATGTAGCTGCAGGAATGCGTTGTAACGTTTGGCCTTCTGGAATTTGCTCCAAATGGGAATCACCCAAAGTTAAAGTTTCCGTACCTGAGAATCTGTCGACGTAATTCCTTATTGGACGTTGCAGCAATTTGGTATCCTCGTTTACTGCGTGGTACATGTCAAGTGCAAGGTCTGGTGTTCGTTCACAAAAATGTAAGAAAAGTGTTGTGTATTTGACAACATGTATCAGGCAAAAACCGAACTTACACTATGAAGAGAGATGCAAGTTAATGCAACTTTGATCAACTGTTTTGAATGTATGTAACAACAATGTGAACGCCATCACTGCAATCTTTGATCATTTTTCTTTCATTTATACTGTCATATACTAAAAGGAAATCCATTTCATCGATTGTCAGTGGTTGGGTCTTATGTAGGATATGATTCTGTTCATCATAAGGGCTGTTCGAACATGCAGTTCGCGAACGGTTCGTGATCACGTGAACCAATCCCAGAACAGATTGGAGTTCTCTGGAATGCGTTGTCTGATTGGTTCATATGATCGTGAACCGTTCGCAAACTGCATGTTCGAACAAACCTATATATGTCGTCCTAAGTTAAAGGCGCGAAATTTGAAATTTGAGTTGGTAATAAAATAATTTAACCCTATATTTATGCATAGCATAAATATAGGGTTATATATATATATTATATATTGTCATATGGTTTATGTCACGTTCTTGTTCATTCTTATCTATGTTCTACTACAATTCATATTGTTTCTTGTTCGTTGTTGCCTTTTTTTTTATTTTGGATATATTAAAAACCTGTTC
Source organism: Protaetia brevitarsis (assembly GCA_004143645.1). NCBI lineage: Eukaryota > Metazoa > Arthropoda > Insecta > Coleoptera > Scarabaeidae > Protaetia > Protaetia brevitarsis. The sequence continues at coordinate 81,825 of RXPK01002031.1, forward strand.
TTTTTAGAGCTATCGAAGGCATTTTAATCCAACAAAGTAAGACTATAATGCATTATGTATCAATACTATATATGCATTTACTTTTCAGTTTTAGTTTAAAAAAAATGTGTTTACTTCTGAGGAAGACGTATTTATTTTAATGACCCACTATCGCAGTGAAACTCAAAATCCAGGTGGATCATAGGAATACAACTTCGAATCTTGTATTCAACAATATATGCAGGAGCTTCCTAAGAAAGATTATAATCGTTATAATCTTGTGGACTATAAAGACAATATTATTAAACAATTTCAAGAGAAAAAATGTATTTGTAAGGGGACGTCTCCTAGAAGAGCAACAAACCGCAAGCAACAATGGATGATATTGAGCACCTTACGACAATACCCAAGCACCACCTATCAGCTACAAAGAGATCGCCTATAATTCAATGCCTAAGAGTATATAATAGCTTACCAGATACAATCACTAGCACAGACTGCATTAAACAATTTAAAAAACAGGTTAGAGCGCTCCTAATAGAAAAATCTCATTACTCCATTAATGAATATTTTTGTTCTTGATTTTTTTGTGATTTTTTGTCGTTTTTGTTTGTTCTATTTGTTTTTCTGTAAATTATTTACTTCTAAAATTTTGTGCGTTGTATTTTACATTTGTATTTTGACACATTGTATCCAGTGTTACTGGCCCAAACAATATGAAAATAAACTAAACTAAACTAATTAGTCCAAGAATTTTACGATGACAGGATCATTAGTCAAATTTAAGGCCTTTGACCACCCAGGTCTCCCAATCTAACACCTCCTGATTTTTATTTATTTGGGTGAATTAAAAATAATAATTTTAAAAACAGACTACATAATCTGGAAGAGCTTCAAGATGCAATTAGAAACGAAATTCAACAAATTACGGTAGAAGAACTGAGAGAGTCTTCGACAATATGAAGAGAGGAATAACATCTTCTTAGCAAATCATGGACAACATTTTCAACATATCGTGTGATTTATTATAATGAAAAAAATGTTCTAATTTAAATGTTAATTATCACAAAGTTTTAATATAATGAAATTATCATCATTTAAGCTTTATTAAACCTTTAAAACCAAATAAACACTTTACTGAGTTTTGATTTTTAAAATTACTGTTATTGTTTCAGTTCAAGTTTAATTCAGTTCAAGGACCTATCAGTATATTTGGTTGCCTATGGTTCTCATCTTAATCAATTAACAACACAGTATTTATGCTTCAATTAGCTATCTATTTGAAATGCACTTCTTTTCCATTTTAATAAATATCTTTATTTTTAATAACTTTTTGATTATTTACAATGATTTTGCATTCGTTAAAAAAAAGAACTGGATTCATTCATTATCGAATACGCATTTTTTTTTTTGTTTCGATTAGCCCATTACTAATTTGTTTACAATTATTACATCCATAATAACATTACACTTACCTTACTTAAAACTTTAGCCGTTTTATTCGCAGCCAATCTGGTGGCCTCGTGATGATCATCCATGACCCTAAACAACTGCGTCCACACCTCGGCCATGGAATTCACAGAATCATGTATAGACCTATTCCCGTACCCCTTCATGAAATCCTGCAAAGCTAAGCAACAAGATTGCCTAACCCTGTACTGCGACGACGTCAGATTCGACAGCAGATCCTCCAAAATTTCATGGTGATAGAGATCGAGCTACAAAATTCTTCATTTTATAAAGAAAAATGCCGACGCGACAAAATCGAAACCTCACAGTTTTCTGAGGCTCTGGTACGAGCGTGTGCCAGATATTCTGCATGGACATCTGTAAGCTGGGCGTCGGATCGTATTGGTAACGATATAATTTGGGGATTATCATCGGAAGATACGGTTTCAAATGTTCGCCGCACTTATCGGCTAAAGAGGAAAAGCCGAAAGCGGCGCCTTTCTTCGAGTTCCATATCGTATTGTGGTTGGCCAATTGCATGAATTTATAAATTAAATCTGGCTTATTGAGATCAGATGCTAGAGAGCACAGTTCTTTGTAAGTCGTCAATCCCCGCTGCAAATCGAAGGGAGATTTTAAGTTAAGATTAATGTTGTAAAGTAAAATATATACCCGGAGGGTGCTTGTCCTAATTCGCCTTCCTCGAACAATTTTGTGCTACTCGAGACTTGGATTGCAGCTCTACGGCCTGAAGTTAATTGATCGACTAGGCTTATTAAGAGATCTTCGGATTTTGAATAGTCGTATACCAAACATAAACCCTTCGAACCCACATCTTGGACTATATCTGTGAAACAATTTTATTTGTTATAGAGCCTTCCAATTATGAACAATTAAAACCATATTTCGTAGAGTTTCAACTGTATTTTTACTTAGTTTTATAAATAATACAATTTTACCTAAATACATTTCGGTAAAGTGTGTTATTTTCTTTAGTAAACTATGAACTGGAAACGTCAATTTACGTATAAATATATTTTCTAATTTGATGTTACATTAAAGCTATGAACACACTAAATGGAGTGCGTTTATGAGTTATAAACACACTAAATACTAAATGAAAGTGTTGTTAAGTTAAATATAAAGCTACATATCGAAAGAGAATAAATATTTATGCTTAAGAATGTTTATCTTTCTCAAATTTCTCTAAATATTTTCGGTTGAATCGTTTGACAAATACCGCAATAGATATCCTTAGAATATCCTTATCCCTACCAACTCGGTTCATTTCACTAGCACTAAATAAACACACCCAAATGCTACACTAACAATAAGTACATTCATTTTACATCAGATTATTACCGCTAGCTGTTCTCTTTGTAGGTTAGGTCAATAAGTTTTGTTTTGTTTTATATTATGGATGTATTGTAACTATCTTTTTCTAATTTAATGTTACAATAATACTATAAACTCACTAGAAGGAGCGCGTTTATAAGTTATAAACGCACTAATGCGTTAACAGGTTTATAAAGGATTTATTTTGATGGGATTTGTTCTTAGCCGATAATGTAAAATTATGTTGTTTCTTTTTTCTTGAGGTAGCGGCTTTTTTTTTAAAATGAATTAAATTTTTTTACCACTTAAGACATTCTTTTTTGACGTTTCGACAAGTTTTTATTATTGTCTTCTTCAGAAATTATTTACTACAATTCATTTTTTTTTATACACATTTAAAGACCCTAGGTGTGCCCTACGTCCTAAGGCACTTTAAAATTTAGTATGCTTCACACATAGCTAGTATTGTACGTGGCAAATAACCTTGTTAGTAATTTTTAGAAAAAGGTAAATTTTAAAGTAATTTTTAAAATGTTTGTGTTGTCTTTAAATGTGTATAAAAAAAATTGAATTGTAGTAAACAATTTCTGAAGAAGACAATAATAAAAACTTGTCGAAACGTCAAAAAAGAATATTTTAATTGGTAAAAAAATTTAATTCATTTTTAAAAAAAAGCCGCTACCTCAAGAAAAAAGAAAAAACATAAAGGACTTATTGAAGTATCTTAGTTTCTTGTATTATTTTTCTTTGGATTAAGGTAAATAATACAAGAAACTACAGATAATATTGGAAGGTCAATTTTGAAGATAATTAACGAAACATTTGAAGTATCTTAAGCTGAAAAAGGACGTTTAATGTGCAACTTAAAAAAAAATAACAAAGATCTCGTTTATAAGGCCTTTCTAGACTCGTCATTTGAAAAACTACACTTATGAAATTAATTCTTTAACATACTATTCTTTAATTAGTTCAAACACCATAATTGACTTTCCAAATTCAAGTGAATAATCGTGATTGTTAAAAACACAAAGCAGAGTACAATAAAATATAATTAGATTTGTAATTGGTGGTAAAGGACATGAGAAAAATTAAAACATACAAAACAAACATTTTAAGATCGGTATATTAGCAAGTGAAACTGCTTTTTTGTGTTTTTATTTGGAACAAGAACCTTTCAATGCTTTATTTGAGAGCATAAAAATACAAATCTATAAAAAAATATATATATACTACTATAAGAATAAATTGAAATCTAGCCAAACGGATTAAGGAAGTCATAATTGGGGTTGTATAGAAAATTATTGAATGGTAAATTTTAGACAAATTGCTTCTATCCGCTTCCTCGTTTATCCTGTGTACCTTAATAGGGGTTTACGAAAATTGGATCGGATATATACCGATGTACCGAAAGTGGAAGGAAATCATAGCATTTACAATGTGCTAGAACAGGATAGAAAGTCGGTAGATGCCTTTATAATCCAATTTTCGTAAACGCCTAATATGAATTATTTTAAGACTACATCTGGAATAACAATTATTTTCTTTAGCTAATATTTTAGTCAGAAATGTGCAAAAATAAAAATGAAGTGATCCTCCTTCTCCACTAAATTTATTTATAAAGATATCTAGACTATATGTTTCGGCACTTTATACACCCATCTTCGTGGTCTATATGTCATAATCAAGTTACAAAAATGAGAAATTGTCGTAATTTGGGTGAGATTGGGTGTTTTAATTATTAAAATAATAATTTTTAATAGTGTCGGAAGAGAAATACGAAATTGAAGACCCACTAATAAAAATTATTATTTTAATAATTAAGACACCAATCAAACGCAAGAATTAAAAAAAACAAATACAACAATATTTCATTTTTAAGGTGATAAAAAAGCTCCCTGCGGTACCCCTAACCCTATTATAATTGGTAGCGCCCTAGATTCGTACACTCGTCTTCCAGAATAACTAGATACAAAGATCCTGATGATCTATCAGATAAATATGATATAAAGTGACTCCATTTTTTTCCAATCTATTTAGCAGAAGATCTTTTTGGATGTAATGAAACGCCTTGTTTAAGCAACAAAAGAAGTGATTTTTTGTTTGTATGTGTGTTCAGTGTTGTATGTGTATATTTGCAAGGTAAGTTATGATTTTTGAACTAATTAGAGAATATGAAGAAGAATTCATGGTTTACGCAAAGAGATAGCGCAAAAAAAAATTCGAAACGTTTAAAATTAAAAAAACAAAAAATGTATGAAAATACGTACTTTATAAAACTAAGTCAAATACAGTTGATATTCCATGATACGTTGTTTTAATGACTTTTTTATAAAAAAAAAAATATTCCTTCATTTAACTTACCATTATTCTCCGATAACAAATCCATAAACGTATTTTGAATGCTCTGCAATCTCCTTTTAATCGGCTCCCTATCCGGACAACTCTTCAATAGCGCCAACAACCAAATCGAAGCAGCTTGCCTACCATTCGGATGTGTATCATTCGCAAATCGTAACAGATCATCAATTAATTGCTCTAAGTTTTCATCGTTCGGCTTCTCTAACATAGTATTTTCGGGTGTATACTCAGTCGGCAGTACAACCCAAGCGTCTCTGGCTTCCGGTGACCAAATCCCTTGAACGCACATGACGAGTGATTCGCCGATCGAGAAATGAACTTCGACATCTTTAGTCTGCAAAATTTCCACAGTATAACGTGAAAAATACCGTGATAATTGAAACTTGCTTCTTTAGCGGTATCTAGCAGGCCTTGTATCACTTCCTTCGCAAAAGGAAAATCCTCGCCGACACACAACAAACCTAGAGATCTAGCCGCGCGTTCTCTGACCTTTGACGGGAATTTGGTGTTCTTCATTATCTCTAATAGTTGAGTGACGACGTCGAATTTAGTCACTTTTCCTATGGCTGGACGTTTAGCGTCCGGGCTGCCGTTGTTCGCCGTGTTTCCGTTTTCTAGAGGCAAGGGGGCGCTCTTGCCTATTAATCCTATGGACGTGCAGGCTGCTCCCATCAATAAAACGTTTTGTTGATTCAAAAATGATACTGCAAAAAAAAGAAAATATGTTATGATGTTATTGATGAGTATCATATATACTGCTGTGGTTTTGGACAACCATTTTATCACTGAGATGTATTTTAAGTTGCATATTTTGGTTGTTGTGATTTCTTTGTCCAAACAGCTGATTTTCAATTTACCGAGAATATTCACAATTTTATATTATTTTATTGTATGATTTTATTTCTGTAGTGTGTTAAGTTTTTTTCTTTAATCCAGTCATTCAAATGTCTATTGTTCGCTGGTGCTGATTTTATGCGAATTCTATTTAATATTGTCGTTGTAATGTACTACGTCTGCGTTGTACGAATTTTGAGAGAGGGATTTTTGTAAGAAAAACAATTGTAGGATTTTGTTAAGAACTTCCTTGTTCAACTATTGATGTAAGTAGACGCGTTTTTCCTTAAATCATTGTTGCCATTTTGTTATTCATTTTGTATTGAAAAATTTAATTTTATATTCTTCTCTATTTTGCTGCATCATTTTATTTTAATTTTTCAATCACCTCGTTTGGGTGAGTAGAAGCATTTGTCCACACTTAGATTATTTTAATTTGTGAAACTACGTGGATAGTAATTCAAAGGTTTTGTATATTGAATAATCTTCCTGAACAAATAGCACCTTTACAATTTTTCGTGTAATTAAGAAAGTCTAATTTCATTTACTCACAATTTACTTTTCGTGGTTAAATTAAAGTTTTAATTCGCGAGGTTAACTCTGGGATTAATAGTTTTCTTGTTTTATTTAAAATCTTTTCAGTTGAGCTAGCTAATATATTTTTCTTTTCCATTTTAGAACCATTTTGCATTTTTTATTTAATTCAATTAATACACAGCATGTTATTGAAATTAAAATTTCACTAAAATCTCTGGGTGGGCGCGATTAAAATTTGATATAATAAGAGAGCTAACGTCCCTAAAACATATTTCAACTGATAAACCACTTATATGAGTTAATTAAATTATGCATGGATTTAAACGCTTTTAGTTTCAACGGTAAATTTTATCAACAAATTTTTGGGACTGCTATGGGTAATCCGCTTTCCCCCTTTTTGGCCAAATTGTTTTTAAATGACTTAAATAACAAAATAAAGTGAAGAAGGGCATTCTGTTATTATTTAACACTTATCAATTTGACACTTCACGAAGTAGGATAAAGTTGGGTGTGTCAAAAGAGCTAACACTCCTAAGAAACATATTTAAACTGATAAAGTAATACCCCCACCTCATTTTGCGATTTTTTTTAATGTTTATTACGATACATAAAAGTAACTGCACTAAAATTAAAAATTCTTAGGTTGGTGTGGAAGTCAATATGATTAAAATTTAACGTGAGAAAGGAGCTAGCACCCTGAGAGAGGTTTGTATTTACAGCTTATGATTCTTACCATATGGTGGAGCGTTTAATTTCTTTCATAAATACATAAATACCAGTGAAATATTTTTCGCTTACTTACATTTAGTATTTCTATATTTTACATTTTGTCGTAGAATTAAATAAAATAAAGCAAGGTAAGAAAATGGTAATGAATGGTGTACCAATTCAATGCTAGGAGGGAAAATACGAATAGTTAATTGGAACAAAATTTCGACGTAAACAAGAGAGTTAAAACACAAATCTATACACGACTGCGCGTGCGAAGATTCTAAAAGATATTTTTACATTCAATCCTTTGACGGCAACTACAAAGGTCAACATCTACGAATGTAAATCTCTAAACATCTTTGTCGCATGCCGTAAAGGGTATTATTTGAAGGTTAATTAGGTGGTTTTTGTAGGCGGAAGTGATCATTCAATCATTCAAATTCCCGGTAGGAAAGGCGCTACCAACCCTAAAAGTGACTTCAACTGATAAAACATGACAGCCACTTTTAAAATCTCTTGGTTGGGTGTGGGAATTATAAGTATAGCATTCACTGTGACAAAAATATTAGCATCTCCAAAAAATATTTAAACTTAGAAAACATTTAAAACAAAACTCACGATTACAGCGACCTCTGTTAATAATACATCTCATTAAAATTACACCAAATTTGAAAATTTCCTTTCAAGATAGAGCAAAACTGCTTGATACACATCATAAAGCAACAATAAGAAAACATCTCACCTATGGTACTAATCGCATTCTTGTAAATCTCCCTCCGACTGAAATCTTTATGCGACTTGGACACGATCCTACGTTCTACACAGTTGCCGATACCCAAAATGGCTCCATGCTGAGATTCCAAATTCTTTGTAGACGTTTGTTTGATCAAAAAATCAACCGCGTCCTCGAAATCTTTTTCAGAGCCGCCATGATTTTAGCATTATACCATATAAGACAGCGGCTTGTTCGCGTATCTCTTCTTTTAAGGAGTTCAGCAAATCCCTGAACCAATGCAAATCCTTCGCTAACGCTGAATACAATTGCGGAACACAGCCTATCACCTCTAACATACAGCAAATCGATTCTATACCTAAAAATATGTATATTGCATTGAGGAAAGGAATTTCTTCGTCCAATTAAATTAATTAAACCTGGTTGCGCGATCATCAATTGTTTGGTTAACTGCAGGTACTGCAGCAATGGATTTTTATCGATAGTGTCGCCATCTTTGTACAAACTTTGTAAGTATTCACGTATGATCGGCGTCGATTCACTAGGATGTTTTATTACGTTTCTAGTTAAAGGAACGTTTAAGTTTTGGGTCAAACACAATCGTATGTAGAGCAGAATCTGTAAAATTGAGATATTTTTTTAAGGATTTTATAGTAAAATGTAACGGATGCGCCATTGGTGACTCAGCGGCGATCATCACGAAAACTGTCAAAGATAGAAAAATTAAATTTTATGTAACGGCGAATTTTTTAAAATAATTTACGAATATACAGGGTGTTACACATTCTGGCACTTTTTTTTTATTTTAAATAGTTTTGTCGTATTTTTTAATCATTAATTTGATAACGAGCTAAAACAGCTTTTAAATGATACACGTCTATGTGCCCCTGCTACAATTTGTCTTGACTATATCGCAAAATTTATTTTTCATTTGCAATTTCTGAGATTTTAAGTTCTGTTCCAGAAAAGAGATGAAATATCATGAGTTATTCTTTTGTTATCAACACTTTATATGTTTCAAGGTGATATAACGTAAAATTATATAGGGTGATTCGTGCAACTAGTTCATTAAAAGTTCTTGACTTTGCAATAATATTTCGATTTTGAAACTTCGGGGTTGAGCATAGTTTTAGCTATGATTTATTTAGAAAAAATAACTTTATTGTATTATATGCAGCACTTTCGGTTACATCGAAAGTCATGGTCGACTTTGATATTATAGAGTATGCTTAACAAAAATCAAAGCACTTGTTAATATAATAGGAATTGTGAATTGAAAATTGAAAATTCTAAAATTGAAGTCTACGTGATTACGGTGGTAAAATTGAACGGTACAGAACTGCAATAGATACAAAAAAAAACAGGCTTTTCATGATTTAACGTTGTAATTGTAAATATTTGTACGTATTCTAACCTCAATCTGATCGATTGTAAGTTATTTAGATCTTGAACAATATGATAGTTAGTACTCATCTTCCCCTATTATGTTGGTATACTGCTAATAATGCCCTAAGCAAACATCTTACAAAATATTATAATCATATGCAAAGATTGCAAGTTTTTTACAGTGAGGAAATAACAAATTAATGTATTTCTGCTTTTAACTGTAATAATTAGGAGTAATTTTTCCCAAGAAAAATGTTTCTTCTCACGCAGGATTCGAACCTGCATCCTCCCGCTTGCTGGGCGGGTGCTTTACCAGTTAAGCTATTAGAGGACGAGGTTCGAGCGCTCTTATTGTCGATATTAGATCTTGAAGGGCCGGCAGTACGGCAAATATGCAAAGATTGCAAGTTTTTTACGGTGAGGAAATACATTAATTTATTATAATCATATGTTTACAATTTAACCTAACCATAACCATAACCTACACTACCCTTAAACTGCACAAACTTGCTCTTCCTCTAGAGCGAGTGCAGGATTGAACGATTCGAAACAGTTCAAAATTTGCACTAGATTTACAAACGAATTCTCAATTCGTCTAGCACAAACGAATACGTAATTTTATGTTCTGATCTACACCAAGTGACAAACGAACAAAGACATAGTATACACTGGCAAGTCCCGCTTGTTTTAAAATGTTAAATTTGAATTTCTTACCACCTCAGCAAATGGCGCCATCTCTTTAGAGCGGAGACCACTACGATAAGAAACGTGGAACTGCTCATAGAGGGCGCTATTGTGTGTTGCAGAGATACGCAATAGAAATTTCCAACGCAAATTCACTCGAAAGATTAGGAAAAATGTAATTTCTCCAGAACCAATTGCGCGTGACCGAAGACGAGTCAATTTGTATTGGAAAAGTTAGTGTTATTTTAGTGTTTCAACGGTACAGAACTGCAATAGATACAAAAAAAACAGGCTTTTCATGATTTAACGTTGTAATTGAATATTTGTACGTATTCTAACCTCAATCTGATCGATTGTAAGTTATTTAGGTCTTGAACAACATGATAGTTAGTACTCATCTTCCCCTATTATGTTGGTATACTGCTAATAATGTCCTAAGCAAACATCTTACAAAATATTATAATCATATGCAAAGATTGCAAGTTCTTTACAGTGAGGAAATAACAAATTAATGTATTTCTGCTTTTAACTGTAATTAGGAGTATTTTTTCCCAAGAAAAATGTTTCTCCTCACGCAGGATTCGAACCTGCATCCTCCCGCTTGCCGGGCGGGTGCTTTACCAGTTAAGTAAGCTATTAGAGGACGAGGTTCGAGCGCTCTTATTGTCGATATTAGATCTTGAAGGGCCGGCAGTACGGCAAATATGCAAAGATTGCAAGTTTTTTACGGTGAGGAAATACATTAATTTATTATAATCATATGTTTACAATTTAACCTAACCATAACCATAACCTACACTACCTTAAACTGCACAAACTTGCTCTTCCTCTAGAGCAAGTGCAGGATTGAACGATTCGAAACAGTTCAAAATTTGCACTAGATTTACAAACGAATTCTCAATTCGTCTAGCACAAACGAATACGTAATTTTATGTTCTGATCTACACCAAGTGACAAACGAACAAAGCTATAGTATACACTGGTAAGTTCCCCTTGTTTTAAAATTTTAAATTTGAATTTCTTACTATCTCAGCAAATAGCGCGATCTCTTTAGAGCGGAGACCATTACGATAAGAAACGTGGAACTGCTCATAGAGGGCGCTATTGTGTGTTGCAGAGATACGCAATAGAAATTTCCAACGCGAATTCACTAGAAAGATTAGAAAAAATGTAATTTCTCCAGAACCAAATGCGCGTGAAACCGCAGACGAGTCAATTTGTATTGGAGAAGTCGAAGCGAAAGTTGCGAAGTTAAGTGAATATAAATAGTAGTACTTAAGTGACTTTAGTTTAATAGATGTTTTTTAGTAGTGTTATTTTATTGTTTATAAACTTTAAGTGTAGAAATAAATACTTTTTATTAAATATATCGCTTATATTAATAATTTTACCCCTAAAAACGTTACGATACGCCGAGGAAACTTATTCCTATCTTTTACAGCTTTCGTCCCAAAATTCCACACGCCCACTAATGGCACACCCGGAATACGAATTTTTTTATACCTCAGTGTACATCGGCACTTTAAACGCTAAAACATGGTTACCAATAGTAACGCGTTTCATGGGATCTTTCAAACGCATCTCAGCTTCATTGTAGACATACATAGTGATGTCTGCAAATGTCGGCATGCTCACACCAGCCTTCTTGGATGCGGATACGTCCACTTCGTTTTTACGCGAGGTTCCGTATAGGGACTTAGTAGCTTCGGCGAATACGTCATCCTTCCTAAATTTTCGAATTTTAAACCCTCCTCAAAGCTTTCGTTTCAGAGATACCTACACGTCACCCATCGCCAATAGCAGCAGCACCTTAGACGGTACGTGATCGGGTGGGAAAATCGTCGCTACGGTCTTGACGGCCGCGAATCTGACCATCGGTTCCTCGGAATCGATGTAGAACTTCATCAGCGCGAATAGAATGTTGATGCGGCCGTTCTTGTCGGCTTCTTGGGGATTGACGTCGTATTTGTAGGCGGTGATCAAGTTCAGGAGACCTTCGCGTATCTGCAACTTCAGATCGGGCTCGGAGCTTTCCAGTTTCTTGAAGAAGAGCTCCAATAGGCTGACGTCGTGGTAGACGATCATAGGGAATCGCCTGCCGATCATGCCGTTGATGATGAAGGCTTGGCCTCTGTGAGCGGGTTCTCCTTCTTTGATCAGTTTATTTAAGCCGGATTGCAAGACGCTCGCGACTTTTACCAGCAATTTTGCATTGGCGCTGGAAATATATTCGGAATACGTGTAAAAAATATAGTGACTCTATTTATCACATCATCTGTGGATGTGATAGAGTGTCTCATTCTTTATTGGCTCTCCTCTGTCACGTGGCACAAAATGCCATTCTGATTTCTTATTACTAATTTTTACATAGTATTTTTATTGGAAACCCATTAATTATTTTTTATATATATATATAATTTTTAAAATTATATTCTTTTTATGCCTTTACCCATTTCGGTGTTAAAATATCATTTAAAACAGTTTCATTCACCCTCTCCAATCAGTTTTGTGAAAATAATAATTTACTCATTTATAAAATCCCGGTGTAAAAATATTTATGTACGGTTGCGGAATCAAAAAATGCGTACAACTCTTTAGGCTACGTTTTGCAATATTTTAATTTTGTAAATCAGTCTTTTGCAAGTCAGTTTTGATTTTTCTTAAATGTCATTTTATATACTGATGACTTTAAACTACGTCAGGTCAATGGTCAGACGAATTGAAATAATTAACAGTGTTGCCAAAGCTAGGCAAATATCCCTACACCTAGGGAATTTATGTTGTTGCTACGGAAAAAGGAGATTTTTACGAAAAAAGGCTATAATCTAGGGTATTACGCTATGTCACAATATTTCCAGTATCTATATTGAGGAGTCCCTCTGTTTAGAACAGAATTATATACATTTGTTTTGTCCTAACCCGACTCCGTAGTTTAGTTTTGTTACGTCCCCATATTTAGATTTAAGTTCCTTCAGTTCTAAGAAGTTAATAGTGAAGACATCTTTCCCTTTTCTATTCTTTCTTTATTCTAACAGACACCCTCTTCATTTGTAATTTACGACCACTAGAGTTCCTTTGTACACCACACGCAATTATTTTTGTAACTCCACCAAGGAAAAATGGTCAATGTAACAAGGGACTACCAGTTCAAAACCATATTGTAATAAACAGTTCTGTTCCGACATTTCAAGCGACAATACATTTGCAAATATCTTACAATGTAAATATATAAAAATACAAAAAAAGGTTTTGTATGTTTTGTTATTTAAATACATCAACGTATAAGTGACAAATCCAGCACCAACGCAATCACAAAACTCTACACCCTCAATGCAGAAACTTTTAAATATTGTGAATTATGTAAGGAAACCTTGATGTACAGAGATTCCAAAAATTTAGTGTAGTAGTTGTTGATTGCAAGGATAAAATAGTGAGTGGTTTTTATTTTGGAACCATTTCAAATTTATATATGTTGATGTTAATACCTACAAACTCACCTAATTAATACCGCATTATGATTTAGTTACTTTTACTAAATAATCAGTAGATTTTTATGAGCTGTAATAATGACCTTTACACACATATATATTTTATGTGTTAAAACTTGAACAAGTAACTTAGGATAATGAAATAAATAAGATTGGAATCCATTAAAAATAGAAACAAGCAAAATAAAATAAGCTCTGTGAACTACATTTTTTGAAATAACACGTAGGAATTATAAAATATACAAAAGAGGGTTTTTCTAGTAATAACAAAAATTATTACAATTATGGCTAATATAGAAATCAATTCAGAGTAATAAATTTGTATATATACATATTTACATATGTTTGTAAATATTGTTTTATGGCGCGGGGCTATTTACGAATTTATACATAATTATACAGATGTTGAAAAAATAAATATGTATATTGTTCTAGTAAATATACAATAGACAAAATAAGATACTCTGTACGTTCTTGAAGTATATGTTACCCTTTGTAAGTAACACGTGAGAATTCAATACACAAAAGAGGATTATTGATAGTGATAAAATAAAACCCTGAATTATTAAACATTCTTTATGAATATGAAACATAAAATAAAACCAGCTGATGGCAATAAAACTATGTAAAATACTCTTTATAAATATTTTTTTTTATAAAATTAGTTGTATGGGCTGGACTTAGAGCCCTTTCAAACGGATGATTTCTTATGACCTCTAAAGATTTTCATCTTTTGTTGATACCTTTCTTCGACCTGGTCCCCTTCTTCTTAGAAGATTTCCCTGTGTCCCCTATTTGGCTTTAAGTCTTAGAAGGGTGCTTTTGTTAACAAAAAATCATGCAACCAATCTTCTAATCGACCATCCTTCTTCTATTAAGGTTATTACTTGATTTTTTTGGGCATAACTCAATCGCGGCATTATGAGTTTTAAATTTTGACACTTAAAACTTGACCTTTGAAATTAGCTCTACGATTAAAAAAAAAAAGCCACATTTACGCGGAAAAATGTCAAGTGTACACGTTTTTTGATTTCGCAACCGTAAGTAATAAATAAATGGTTCTGAAACATTGTAGTCTACTATTTTTCATAAACCAGTGGGAGATACGTATACGTTATATATCTAGAACTTGTATCGCTCATTAATATGAATAGCTTACACAATTTAGGTAAGTGACGAAAATATGACATTGATTACCTATGTACACTACCGGCCATTAAAGTTAGGACAACTAGTATGATTTTAAAAAATTCAATTTCTTTCAATATTTAATACTTTTAACAACAGGTAAGAAAAACTCAATCAAATTTTACTGGTAATTATTGGCTGACATGTTTCAGCTGACTAGCCATTTTCAGAGCCATGTTTAAGCAGAGGCAAAAATTTAAAAGTCACAGTGTTTATATTTTCGTTTCTACAAATACATTTTTATGTTCTTAGAATTGCTATCGTTTTTGTTTAGTTAGCAGTAATTTACTAGTTGTCCTAACTTCAATGACCGATAGTGTAGATAATATATAATAAGATAGATTTCATATAATGTTCTGAAACTATTATTAATAAAATATAACCAATATAAACATGTGTGATTTGAACACTTATCCACCACCTTTAGAATGAAAAAAAAATGTTCAAGTTATTTATTTCAAAATGTACTCACTCCCTTACTAAATTCCCTGTAAAGTTCAACGCCAACGTCTTCAATCTGGAATTCGTATTTGTTCCATACAAGGAATCAAATATCACCTGAATCGAAGGCGGTATCACGAAACCATTCCCAGTAACACGACACAAGTAAGTCAAAAGCTTCAAACGAATCCTAGTGCTGGCGGGTGATTTCTTAAGATTCGGTTTAACATTCTGCGTTTGCGTGCCGAGGAACATCAAGAATAGAGGCATAGGAGTTGTCGGGGAACTCCAGTCAACAGAGCTGAAAATTTTCATTCGTTGGTTCCGTAAAAAAATTAAATGAAATTATTTGTATGCCTACCCGACAACCTTCTTCAATTCCATGTCAGCTAAATTTGCAACGCTAAATCTAGTATCGGCTGCAGCTACTATTAAGTGGATCAATATTTCATCATTCGGGAATATTTCGTTAGCTAAGAATTTGACAATCCCCAATTTAATCTAGAAATTTCTAAAATGGATCTAATGCCTTTTAAACGAGAGCATATATTTACTTGCTCCAATTCTTCTGGTCTTAATGGATTCTCATTAGTTACCCTTTTAAATGTGTATTCACTCATACATGGGGGAACTGGCATTGAAACATCATTACTGGTATTTTGATTATCATTCGATTGCGGTGACAAAGCCCTGTTTTAAATCGTCGATAATTTATGAGAGTTTAATATGAATAAGGGCCTATCTTACCCATATGGTAGTAATAACATGTCTAGCAGTAATCCTAACAAATACTTTGATATATGCGGTTTTTCATTCAAGCCAAACAAAGAGGACCTCTTCACTGGATCAGTTGGGATCTTTAATTTCCCAAGAAGTGGTATAATTAAAAGCAATAAACTATCTTGATGAGATTGCGGCTTAGAATCAAGTGCGTTAATATAATAGGGACTAACTCAGTTTGTTCCTCAATGGTTAATCGAGGAAAACCCATTTTAATGTAAATGATTGTGAAATTCTAAAATATTAAGAAAATGAAGTTATTAGAAAAACTGAAATATAAGTTTTAGTAAAAAAAGCAGTTCTATGTTTTTCATTCACTCCTAAATTACACCAATTTTTCATTATACTTACAATAACAAAGGAACTAGCTGACGGATCCTGATATTGCACCAATAATGCATCTACCGGTAACCGAACCAATGGTCTTGTTTTTATCCGCTTATTTATGTGCACAAGTAACTCCATGACCTACGGTTATATTGATTAAACACATCACCACTCCTTAGCACATATTTCAGTAATAATTTTACTTTCTTACGAACACCTTCCTGTTGTGAAGACAATTTAAGCAAAACCGGGGGCAAGAATTTTGAAACGACATTCTGCAGTTGCTCGTCAGTTTCTGCTGACCCTACCCGTAGAAATACCCGTTCCAATAATACTGCAATTATCAATGACGGCATTTTAATTAATGAATAAATTTTAAATCTCGTATAGGATGACAATCGTATTTCACAAGGAATGAATGAGTGAAACGTGGAACGAAATTTTAGAGATGTTAAATAAAGTTTTAGGGTTAGGTGTGGAGATTATTTGTAATTGGAATTAAACAGATACTTTTCTGGTGAAAAGACCATGTAATATTAAATATATTAAAGAAAATTGATATACCTAATTCGTCTACTGCGCCGGCCATGTTTTGACAATTCATATAGTGTGATATTAGTTAAATGTGTTTAGTGCTTTCTGGATTTATTCATTTTCGTGTATTTCCAGCGGTAAATATAATTAATGAAACTACTAAAGTTTATTGCTTCATATAATCTATATTATTTCCTTACAATAAGTTTATTCAAGTATATCAACTTGAAACTTACAATCACCTTAGAGTAACTTCAACAAATTATGTCAACAATGCTCAAAAACTTCACGTCTGATTTTGTTGTCGTTGTCAAATTGTGATCGTAAACATATAGGTTAAAATCTTATTTTATTTATTTTAATCCTAAATTTAGTTAATTTAAAATGTCTGCGAGGCCGGAGGACCACCGACGTAAATGGGACCGCGAAGAATACGAGCGACTAGCAGAAGAAAGACGCCGCGAAGAACGCGAACAGGATGAGGAAGAGGAAAAGAAGAAAAAAGGTCCGCCAGTAAAACGCGAACTTCTCAAGCAACGCGACTACAAAATCGATTTAGATTCGAAACTGGGCAAAAGTATAGTGATAAACAAGAACACCCCCACATCCCAGTCGGGGGGATATTACTGCAATGTTTGTGATTGTGTCGTGAAGGATTCTATCAACTTTCTCGATCATATAAACGGGAAGAAACACCAGAGAAACTTGGGTATGTCTATGAGGATTGAACGCAGCTCACTTGATTCCGTGAAACAGAGATTCCAATTGAATAAGAAGAAGGTTGAAGAGAAAAAGAAGGAGTATGACATGGCAACACGGATGCAAGAGATAGCGGAAGAGGAAGAAAAATTAAGAGAATACCGCAGGGAAAAGAAGAAAGAAAAGCGGAAAGCTGAAGAGATGCTGGATGAACCTAACGAGCAGGTTAGCGAATTATCAAGTATAATGGGTTTTTCTGGCTTTGGTTCATCGAAAAAGAAATAAAGGATGTTTTTGCTTATGTTTATTTAATTTTTTATTAATAATAATAGCTATAAAATAAATTCATACTAAATAAATATTGATTATCTTAAATTATTTATTAGTAAAGATGCTATCGTTAGCACCAACAAACCTTCAGAAACCTGCAAACAAAAAAAATAGTATTTAGGATCCGTACCAAATAAATTTTGAGAATCAGCATATATTTGTATATAAATAAATTAAGTTGTAAATAAAATGAGTAACTTTATTAAAATGCATGTGATTTTTTATTTTACCTTAAGTTTCTCACCAGATTCGGGCATTGCATCAGGAACATATGGATTAGCACTAACATCGCAAGTTGTTGTTATAACAGAATTGATAACGTTCTTCATTAGATCCTTAATTATTTTTGCTGCATTAATTCCACAAATTTTTGCAGTTTTTATATAGTAACAATCGACAATTTCACTATACGCACTACAAATTATTCAAATAAAGTTTACAAAAAGGAAAAGAACAAATTAAGGATAGGAAGTACTTGCAAACTAAACTCTGATCTTTATATTCTGTCCAATCCGCAGGGCCAGCACAGCTTTCATATTCCTCCCGCAAGCTTCGATAACAGTAGAAGTACTTCTGAAAAGCTAAAATCATGAATTACTTACGTATTGTACCTCCAATCAAACACATACCTTCTTTATGAGACGTCGTATTACACAAATAATCATAAAATTTATCAATCCCTTTAATTAGCTGTACGTATAAATCTTTCTCATTGATTATTTCGCACGTCTCCAGAAATTCATCTATTTTATCCAAGTTTTCAGATACTTGCCTGCACAGATTTAAATTCGAATTTAGCGCTACAAATAACAATGAAATAGGTCTGTTCTAAGTTCTAGTTCTAGTCAGTCCGAAACTAATTTTGATTGGGGTTATGATGGTTTTCGTCTGTTGTCTGTTATGCGAATTACATTAATAAATAAAATGCAGTTAAAAAATAATCTTCATGAGTACTTACGCGCACATTGCGCCAAAATCATCTTCAGTACAGAGATTGATAATACTTTCGGGATTTATCGCTTGCATCTCGGCTAAGTAGACCATTAAATCGTCCTCGTTGCACGGTTTCAAGGTAGTCTCTGCTTGTCTAAGAATTACCGAATGGTAAGTCGTGTATTGCTCTGATATCAACCAGGGTTCATGAATAATTTGTTGTTTGTGACGAACAACGGCACCTCCTAAATTTTATATTTAATATATATATAATTATGGCAAATTTATAATACGTACCCGTAGAAAATGATAAAAATAATAGAGTATAGTAAAGTAAAAAACGTAAAAATAACATTCATACAAAAATTGTGACATTTATGACAGCATTTTGCAGCTCTTTTTGTATTGTAATTATTACCCATTAAACGGATTCAAATTTTCCGCAATTATTTTCAAGTAACTTAAACATCAAAGCATGAAATTCCCTAACTCTATATTTCGTTACAAATTTTTTAACCATGCCATTATAAATCGATTTGATTTATAATGGCATTTTGCCGAATGTTCGCTCTGTTTTGATTAGATTATATTAGTGAGAGATAACTATATTGTTCTGTGTAGTTTTACCGCTTTAGTTTTGAATATATAAAATTACAAACTGATAAAGATCCTCCTCATGCTTTTTCATAATGAACATTCGTTCTTAGGACAATCAGAATATTGATGTTTTTGTACGTATAATTTACATGGTTCAATTTAAAACGTATTACGGCATAAATTTTTGTTTGAATTCAACCTGATGATCGAAATATGTCGTTTAAAATACTAAATAAACACCAAGTTGGATCAAACTTTTTTTAAAAATCCCGCTTTAAATAAATCACCAAACATCTCCATAAATTTCCTAGATTAAAAATTTGCTTTAAAATCACCATAAATGCATGCGCATGTAAACATTTTTTTTTTCACTTCATTTACCGATATAATTGAAATAAAGACACATAAATTAGCTGATAATTAATGAAACAACTTTGCATTTAAATAGGGAATTTAATTTTCAGGTTGGTATTGTCAGTTTCGGTAAAGTTGGGGTTGTAGATGGGTTGTAGATATATTCGTGCTGTTCGCAGGGGTTATTGCCTGGCTCAAATTAATATTCCGGCGGAATATTTGGCGTTCAAAATCGATTTAAATTTATGCGATGGCATTGAATCCGCAGTACGAGGTGATCGGGAAAGGCTTCGTCCAGCAATATTACGCCCTTTTCGATGATCCGAATCAGCGACCAAATCTAGCGAATATGTACAATGTACTTATGAACGCCGATTTCTGTTAGGCAATCTTTATTTTAATAACGTTTTATGATCTTGTTTTACGCAGGTGGAATCCTCGTTTATGACCTTTGAAGGTACGCAACTGCAGGGGTCCGTAAAAATTATGGAAAAATTAAATGTAAGTACGTATGTCATATAGGATTGAATCGTGTCGCATTGAATAACGACGATGTCCTTTGCAGAGTTTAAGATTTCAAAAAATTAATAGAATTATAACAGATGTAGATTCGCAACCAATGTTTGATGGCGGTGTCTTAATTAATGTGCTAGGGAGATTACAGGTATGTCGAATTTGATTTAACTGTCTTGTTGTAAAAGATATATTATTTATATAATTTTCAATAGACTGACGAAGATTTACCTCATGCATATGTTCAAACATTTGTATTGAAACCCTTCGAGGGAAGTTTTTTCGTACAACATGATATTTTCCGCCTTGTACTTCACGATACAATCTAATTACTTTCAGTATGTATTTGAACTGTGTGCTACCCTTTTATGATTAATAATTAACATATTCAGTAGCACTAATGTATTATCATCCATCTTGTACGATATTAACAGTTTGTTTATTGATGATTGTGCATTCCCTTATTCTTGCTTTTAATATACCCATCCATGTAATATTTTATTGCGCTGCTTAGTTTTAATGCTTGTGTTTTTTATATTCGAAATTAATTGATATATCTGTGTGTTTTACAGACTGATGAAGATCCTCCTCATGCTTTCTCACAAGTATTCGTCTTAAAACCCTTAGGAGGCTCGTTTTTTGTACAACACGATATCTTTAGATTGGGAATCCACGATACCGTATAATAATTTAAAGAGTAACTAAATAACATTTACGGAAATATATTATTGAGTACTAATATTTGATTTTTCTCTTTTGTGTTTGATAAATCGGCTTTTTCATCTTGTTATATATATTACACGGTTATCGATATAAATATATGAAAATATTCATTTTTTAAGCTTCATGTTTCATCTGGAATAAAATATTTTTAAAAAAAATCATCACAGGCCTAATTCAATTCGTTCCCAAATCCCATCGGATTTATAAAATGTACAAGTGTTTCAGTATCTTGCCTGATACTATTTCTTATTATCTATTACTGCTAGATGTTTTTTATTCTTACCTCAATTAATTCTGTGCATTTATATTGAGATTCTATAGCTGTAATTCAACCATTTTCAAGATGCTTAATATTTTATCAAATTATTTATAGTTAATGGTTATCCTTTTAATAGGAACACTATTGACATCTCGGAAAATACATCAGTTACAGGGTTGCTTAAATGAAAAGCAGGTTGCATATTTTAAAAACGAAAGCAGAAATTACCATGTGTGGGCAAATGTGTATGGTAATTACAAATAAATTCTTTATAAAGTAAAGCCAACTTGGCGTTTTGCTCTGTCTAAGTAATGATAATGAAGAATATGCTAGAGACTACAAAAATATTCCATATTTAAGAAGAAATGCAGTGCATCAAAAAAAAAGTATTTCGAATAGATTTGAGACTTTCTTCAACCGTTATAAAATAAAAAATTGTTTACCATATTCAAATAGGATGTATTTCAGTATCTGTCAAATTTCTTATTTATTAAAAATTTATATTGTAGTGGTACTGCATGTTAATATGTTCGTTTGTTTATACTTTATCGTAGTAGTTCATCTAATTTCTCAAAAATTTCCAAATTTTAGTAATTTTTAGACTTTACATCTTATCTTTTGACTTTTCCTAATTTATATCCATAAGTAATCTTACTTTTTTCGGTTTAAATTAATGTTTCAATTCTGAAATTTCAACTTTATCCAATTAATTGTATTCTAAGTAGTACTTAATTTACCAGTTCTGGGACAGCGGGTTCTGTTCCAAAATAAAATTTTAGTTTTTCAAGAGGTCGATAATTCACAGATTCAAGGAGGTATCATTTTTGAGACTTCCGTAAAAATATCTTTTTTTATTTTCAAATTCAATGACATAACCACAACTATAAAAATTATTTGTGAATATTAATGAGATGGCGCGCAATTCTAAATTTATTCCGTAATTCTAAATGTTATTTTAAATTTAATACTAACGAGATGACGCACAATTAGGTTACTACAAACTTTATAGTTGGTATTCGTAAATAATTTTAATATTTTTAATTATTGTTTAGAATTTTAAAAATTAATATATTTAGAATTACGCAGCATCTCCTGAATATTCAAAAAATCTATGAGGGGTAAAACGCTCCTTTTGAAAAATATACATTTAGATACAATATTTATTTAATTTATTCAATATTTTAAATAATATTTAGAATTACGAAATAAATTTAGAATTGTGGTCATCTCATTGAATTTTGAAAATAAAAAGAAAAAGACATCATTAGGGAAGTCCCAAAAATGGCACCTCCTTGAGTCGGTGAATTATTGACCACTTGAAAAACTAAAATTTTATTTTGGAACGAAACCTGCTGTCCCAGAACTGGTAAATCAAGCACTACTAATCTATAATGACTCTAGTTTTTGTTTATATTTGCTATTGTAATTTCTGGCTTCTAGCTGGCCAGAGGATTGTCCTCAAATTGGCAATTGTCTCCTTGTCTGTCTTTTTATTATCCTTCGATTGTACCAATTATACTGACAGTTGACAAAATACAGCAGGAGAAAAAAAAAGTGGGGTTAAGGCAGTAGAAAAACGCGAAGTTTTCCTTCATTATGGCGGCGTCGTGGTTACCTTAAATAGAAAAATTAACAGGACATGTAAACTACAATGACGAAATTTATATTTGGCGCCTAAGCTGGATACAATATGGCGGCCAATTGCGGTACTTTATATATCTAGTAGTGATGTAACGAATATTCGCACGTTTTTGAATTCGCCATAAATATGCGAATATTGCGA
This sequence comes from Protaetia brevitarsis, assembly GCA_004143645.1. Lineage (NCBI taxonomy): Eukaryota > Metazoa > Arthropoda > Insecta > Coleoptera > Scarabaeidae > Protaetia > Protaetia brevitarsis. The sequence continues at coordinate 104,780 of RXPK01002031.1, forward strand.
ATATCGAATTATCCATTTTAACAGGTAACTTTTACCAATAATTTAGAAAAAAAAAATTATATTCAAATTCATTGAAATCCTAAAACAACCTTTTGAGCACAAATTTGCGGTTTACATTATAATAACCATTAATAACCTCAAAACTAAACTTGAATTAACAAGAATAAGACGTAAAAAGTCACATCCATACTCGAATGATGCCGCTTCCGTCATTCGATTATGCCCATCACTAGCAATCTGTGAATTTTCTTAGGATTTGTGTAGAAGTAATGTCAACTACTAACTTATCGGCATTTACCCTAATAGCCAAATTTAAATTTCCCGCCACTATTTTTAGTAAATTCAACGTAAAGGCATTAAAGTAACTATTAATGTAGTACAAAATAGTGGATAATTTTATGTTTCAACGTTGAAGTTACTAAGAATAATTGCGGGCAATTTAAATTTGGTTATGTGGGTTATTTGTACATGCAACGTTACTGATACTGATTTCAACTATAATTTACTGATTTACTGCAATGTATACTGAAAAAAATGAAATATTAGACACTGTTCTTAACAGTAGCGCTTCAATTTTAATGAAAGTTGGTTTCAGCAGGACCATTGCCCGGCATAACACCTTGCCGGGCAGTTGTGCAACTTTGTAACTCTACGATAAAGTATTTTCAGTCTTTTTACGCTATGCTTTTATTTTAATATGATAAAAAAATGGCACATTTCATAATTATAATTAGTATAAATTAAACAAAAAAAAAGAATAGAATGAACAAAAGAAAAAAACAGGAACAATGAAAATTAAGTCAACACACGATATACGTCTCAAGAGTGGATCCGAAACTTCACGAGGTCATTTTATGTGATCAGCTTTTTCGATCGTACGTTTCTCTGAGTGATCGAAATCCCGCGTAGCGATCTCATCGCCATAGCTTTATTAAAATGTCTTTGCGTCTTCACCTCTTGGAAGTCGTTGTCGAATAAGGAGTCGACAGAAGATAAAATAACCAGAAGCACGCCCAGGACCTAAAATAAAATCGATATTAACGAAAGAAAATATGGAATCTGGCCGATCTTACCAGGCATATGATTATTATTAAAGTGTAAATGTGTATCGTGGTAGCCGGGATCGACTCCATCTCCCTTAGGGCGGTTTGCGCCGGTTCGAAACCCGGCTTCAGCTCTAAAGCGTGTCGTAAATGTAGAGATGCCTCTTGATAATGGCCGTACGCCTTGAATATCTCGCCTAAGGTAAAATACTGCTGCCAAGCTCCCTTATCCGGCGGTTGTACCTCCAGCGATCGTCTAGTCAAATAAATCGCGTCATCTAAGTACTGTAACGTAAACAGGACCCTTGCTAAATTCAGCAGGACCTCGGCGTTATGCGGCGACACCGCTAGAGCGCGCCGAAAACATTCTATCGATTTCTGTGCGTCGCCTTTGATCCGCCAAAAGTTTCCTATTTGATTGTATAATTGCACGGATTTCGGTTTCTAAAAGCAAAAAAAAAAGTGCAACTTCAGTGGTTATAGCATTAGATCAATGCCTGTTTCAAAAGTGTGCGCAGAAGATGCCTTGACACGAACCTTGAAGGAACAAATATTAAAACTTGGTTTATGGGACTAAAACGCTTTTTTTTTGCGGCCACAAGCATTCTACAAGAAATTAAATAAGATAAAAACACCCAATCACTGGCGGTATTGTGTATAGGCACTGGAGCTACACACCTGGGCTCTCATAGTGACATAATTTAAGAAGTGACCCAAAATTATAAAAAAAAAAGAAGTTAACTCATGGTTCATGGTCTATTGTATTACCATACTAGCAAAAGGATATGGCGTCATCAGCCTTCGAGTGTATAAAGCCGGCAATGCTGTCATTGACCCAGCTTGGACAATTCCTAGACTGCCAGTCCCGCTAAATTTGCTCATATAGAACGAGAACACGCGATTGTATATGAACGTGATCCTAAGAACAGTTTATCACGACGTAATAAAAGATCGAAAGGAAAAACTTGAACACAACTAATCAATAAAGTACCACCAGGCAGGGCTTATGGTCTTATTTGTATGAATCACCGTACTAGTAAGAGCAATGAAGGGAGAATAACACTAAAAACAGACTCGAGTTTTTGCTAGGAGCACGCAAAGTGAACTCTCTTTCACGTAATGGGTGAGGGTTGCCAGATCTAGTGAAATTCTACTAAATCTGGTGATCTAGTGAAATTTTACTAAATCTGGTGATTTTTTTTTCAATCTAGTGAAATAGTGAAAACTTTTATCAAAATGCCTACTCTTAGTGCTTTTAGTGATACAGAGTTACATTAATTTTATTCACGTTTTTTACCCATTCCAGTATATAACCAATTTTTTTCCAAAAATTCGTTACCAATTTTGCTATTATGAAACAACCTATGCATTTATCAAAACAATCATTCACAGTTACCAAGGACAAAATTGTAAATCAAAATAAAATTAGAATTGCTACTTTCATTGCTGAACACAACCCAGGTTACCAGATGCTGAACTGTGCCGTCAATTTGACATCATATGATAGGCATTTTTGGTCATTTGCGTCAGTTGCTCAAAATGGTACGTATTTAATACCAATAGTGGCTGATCTAATATTGACGTCTAAATGGCGTCATAATGTCGGTATGATATGTATCAACTGTTAAATTTGTTTTCTATCGACAAACGACAATGTAAGGGGTAGTTTGTGTGTATTTGTAGATTAGGATTTAAAATCGAGTCGATGTTTTTACATTTCAATATAATCGATTCAATCGGCTATATTTAGACAAATTTTATACTTTGTAAAAAAAAAAAACATTGATTTTCATTAATCCGTGAACTACTGACGTCTTTTTAACGTTGGCAAATCACGTCAGTTGTCCCGGACTCATTTCAGTCATTTTAATCTATAAAACTCCGTAATTTTATGACGTCATTTTGGTGATATAGTGACGGGGTTTTGACGATTTTAAGACGGCTGTTGGTTGCCTGGCAATGTTTGCATTTAATGTTTCTGATGGTCTCTCCGAATTAGTAAAATTAATTCTATCCGGAATGGAACCAGCAGTTGTTACTAGTCATCGGAAATATAAGTTTTGAGAACTTAGTTCATAATTTAAATCTATGAAATTTGGTGTGTGAAGTGGAAAAATTGAGTTGAATTTTTGAAAGCATCGTATAAAAAAATTCTCCCCAAAAAAAAGGTGGACAAACTGGAGCAGGAAAAGACAGTGATTTTTTTATTTAAGCCTACCAGTTAGGATTTAAAAGATATGTTGTTATTTCTATGTTCAACCTGCAGAATTGCATTCGTTTAATTAACTCATGTTTCATATGTCAAAAAAAAAAAGTTTAATCGATTTTATAAATCTTAATGGTGACTACATTGGAGAAATTCGTAACTCAGAATGCGCGCAATAATAGACAGTTGTGCGAATACGGTGTACTAGAAATAAATCAAAAACAAAAATGCTTATTAATCAACACCCATAATTATTATATTGAAAAATATATTCGTGCAATCCTACTGACTGAATACGTCACTATTGTATGTAAATCTAATTGGACCGCTTACACAGCTACTTCTTCTGAAACATAATCTAACTGTCAAAGACATTGGCCATAACCTCAACTCTCAACATTATACATCGGCACTGTATGTAAGGGTGAAATAAAAGCTATATCTAATTTAAATATTGATAAAACAAATTCCTATTAAAATATTAATTATTCCTTAACACACTTTAGTGTGATAAGTAAATACTACCAACCCTGTATATCAATCAATCTGTAACTATTTCCTAACCTATAAATTTAAAAGAAAAATAGTTATTGCTTGAAATTTAGTATTAAAGGGCACAATTTCTTTTTTCTTCAAATACATCATTTAGCCCCATAAACTTATATAAATACATAACAAGAATTACAGAGCAGTAATAGATACGCAAAACATCAATCACTTATAACTACAGCAGTTAATTAATTTTGGACAATTGTTTAGGGTATTCATGGATTCACATTTTAATCTGGTCTTAAAAAATTTAACGTTGAAAACCGCAATGCACGAATTTCCGAAAAAATTGTCCCGAATTAATAAACTGTTGTAGTAAGAGGCGATCGATAGTTTATGTGTTGGTAAGCGACTTAACTTCCATCAAAGTCAAATGACCTACCTCTTTTTTAGCTTTCCGCAGCCTCCGTTCTAAAGCGTCAATATCAAATTCGGTGGGTTTGTTATTTTTCGTTTTCGTTAAGATTAAAGCTACCTGCGGTTCAGGTACATTAGGGTGCCTATGTCGATTTAACACCCCAACTAAGTTGTCGTAGTATGTATAATTTACTGGTTTCCCACAGTCCAGAGCGTCTTCAGAGTTCACGTTCCTGTAAATTTTAAATGATCCGATTGCGACAAACACTTACTACATACTTCTCTTGCGTGTTTTTCGCGTGGGAATTCTGGCAATGCGTGCAATAATATTCAACCCCCTGCTTGATCCACGACTGTCCGAAGTGCACCGTGGACGTAATGATATTAAATATGGGATCGTCGTCGGTGACGAATTGGGGCCCGTTCCCGCTGTTCGGCATCGAGATGATCTGGTGAAAGGGACTCGCCTCGATGATCTTGCTCTCGTCGGAGCTGAGCTTCCATAGGGTGGACGTGCGAGAATTCGTGTCGATTATCTCTAGGCACAGCAGGTACGCTGTGAGCAGCAGCGAGTTGTAAATCGGTTTTGTCATCGTTTTCTTGGTTAGACGCGTCGTTCGATTGATTGTTTTAAGCTAATTCGACGTGTTCGACGGAGAGGAAGAACATTCTACGCGGGGGTAATTCAATTTTAGGTGATGCTTTAACATTCACCACTGACATTTTAAATAAACAAACAAGGTTAGCGCAGTTGTCAAAATTCAATATCGATACAGATATGTAATTGGTTACTATGATGAAAATCTGGGCTTTATATTTGATATAAAAATGTTGTATTATATGTGGGGATATAGCTCAGTGGTAGAGCATTCGACTGCAGATCGAGAGGTCCCCGGTTCAAACCCGGGTGTCCCCTAAATATGTTTTTTTTTTTCGTAATTTAATCATTATTGTGTTTTTTTTTTAATTTTTAATAAAATACGGATTTGTAATTATGAAGATTATGCATTAAATTCTTTACTTTGTCGATCATCAATTAAACAAGTAACTTTGTTAATTAAAAACTATCTCGTATAATAAAGCCAGAACATTTTCAAACAATTTTTTCATCTTACGATTTAAAACAGAGTAAAAAAAATAAAAATTTATTGAGATCATAAAACTTTAATTAATCCACTGCATTTCAAATGGAGATTTACAAAATCGTTTTATAATTTAATATCTTTAAAGTTTCTTTACAATGTTATCTAATATGGGTAGATTAGAAAAGAAAAAAATAAGTTAAGCCATTGCATAAATTAAAATGGTAGTGAGGATTTGTGCAATTTGTTTAAATAATCATGTCAATATCACATATTATATGTATTAGTTTTTCTTATCCTAAACCAAACTTGTTTTATACTTTTTTAATTATGGAACTCTCAACTAACCCCCACATAATTTTAATTTATACGTATAATTAATTTATTAAGACAATTTTTTGAAAAATCCCTAAAAGCTTCTTACAATTCCGTGTCGTTTTGAAAAAGGAAAAAAGCTGTGTTGCACTTATCAATTTTTCGTACTTCATCATCCTATTCCATTCTATTGGGGTCCTCTAAAAGTTTCGTGTGGAAAATCTACATCCCTATTAGCCCAATTTAAATTTCGCGCCACTATTTTCAGTGAATTCAACGTAAAAGAATTAAAATAACTATTAATGTAGTACAAAATGGTAGGTAATTTTATGTTTCAACGTTGAAGTTACTAAGAATAATTGCGGGCAATTTAAATTTGGCTATGAGGGATTATATTTCCATCAAGTTTTATGAACAAATTCTGCTGCAAAAAAAAAAAACCGAAGTAAGAAAGTTTTAATTATGAGAGTGATAAAATTTTAATAAATTATGGGGATTATTTTCTTTTAAGCGAAAATGCGGATGAGCGATTATATACAAAAATTTTAAAGGATTTTCGTTTTAGCTTCTTTATAATATCAAGATAAAGCTACATTAAATTATTTGCAGTTTTCGTTTGCAACATCAGATATAAAGGACGATTTTTTTTTAATTATTAATTTAATAACAAGGGAGATGTGGAATATTTTTTTTAACACATACAAATGCTAATAATTTTTCAGAAAACCGTTGAAACCAAAACGACCTAAACTATATTTAATTACAAGTCTGCAATTAAGAATTTTCATCTAATTTTAGCATAAAAAGGTTAATAATGCATAATACTACAAAATAAGTTTAACAGCCAATAATCCAAGTGTACAACCATTTATTTTGTATCATTATTTAATTTGTACATCCGGAAGTTCAGTCAAAATTTATGATAATAGCATAGTATCAACTGGTATACATTTACGACAAATTGGGATAATTAAATTACTATCATAATGATCTCACGAAACAGATAGGTAAAAGTAGACCCATACAACCCCAATGAAAATCATTTGTATGCTTAATAATGCGACGTAAGTACCAAGTTCGTAAAGCAGATAGTTTTGATGTAATCAATAAATAACAGATGTAAGACCAATTTCCTATTTCACAATAATCGGTGCACCTAAATAATACATAATAACAACGATGAATCATTTATTACCACTTTCCATGCGTAATTTGACTTACTTCTACATCGCTCGTATGTTTTGATCGTTTGAGAATCTCCTTATCAACCGAACGACCAATCGCAAAGCTTGTCACGTGAACCTTCCAACCAATAGCGTAACACCACATACGCTAATTCACCATTCGACGTCACCCGTTATAACGCCTGCGACCCCGAGAAATTGCATCAGTTTTGTGTAAAATCTGGTTGTATAGATGAAATTTCGTCATTCGGTTAAAAAACGGTGAAACGTGAGGAATAGATAGAGGAGAGACATCGTACGAATTCCGCGGTTCGTCGTGTTTAGAAGGAAGCCCAAATAAAAACACCGGTTGTAAACAACGGCGGTAGTTACATGTTTTTTGGGTAATTTCAAGGGTGTGTTTTGTGAACGCGTGGAAAAATGAGTATGTCCTGCCGGCGATCCTGAAATACTTACACAATACAAATAATGATGACGAATACGATAATGTTTTGGCCGATATGGAGAATAATGATAATCCGGGGAGAGCCAAGAAACGCAGATTGGACCACTTGACGTGGGAAGAAAAGATACAACGCAAGTAAGTCAATTAAAATTTTAATAAATGAGATATATAAAAACGATGTATTACCATTATGATTAATACTGTTATGCGAAATTCGTTTGCTATTGCTGCAATAAGAAACACTAGATGTTAGTTATAAAAGTACGGGATATTCCATATGGTAGGGTAATTGCAACACGTTTCGGGTATACCCATTTTTTTATTATCGCTAATGTGGAACGGATACTTTAATTTGACCTTGTGACAGTTATCGTTAGATAAATATGGAATATAATCCACGCTATCGCCCACAAACATGTAAAAGGAAGTTATTATAGTAAACAAGTGAACAGTTGTGACCAAAATAAAGCGACAATAATAAGGTTGATCTGTCAGCTTTATGATGTTATAAATAAAACATTTGTGTTAAATCGACATAATTACTTTATTATCATTTATTTATTTTAAAATTGTTTGTTTTTCTTTGTATTTTATGTTTTATTTATAAACAAAATTATGAAAAACCATAAAATGTTCTGTTGTTATAATTTTATGATTGAATAAGTTGCATACACACACAAGTTCAAAATAAAATATGAGAAATAAAAGAGATGTCAAATAGGTATGAAGAAATTTGATTCTTAATGCTTGATTTTCATAAATTTGTTATTAACTTTTCAAGATTTGTCAAAACCGAAAAATATTTTTTTAATGTAAATAGAAGGAAGCAGTTGTTATGATAAAATAATGTCAAGGAGAAACAATATTTTTAGGTTTAGCGGTTTAGGACATGCATTAATTCGTTTTTTTTATAATCATAATAGCCCTAGGATTCAGCCCATACAATTTGTTGCATATATTTAGCATCACCCTGTATTATTCTATTTTAGTAATTCAAGTTTGTATACTTCGATATTTGCCAAATGTCATTTTTTTCCATGACAAAAACAACGTTTGCATAAAATATAATTACATTAATTTGAATTTATTGCATATTAAAAGAATTTTATATAATTTGTGTAATTGTCCATAATACGTTAGTCCTCTATTTTTTGGCTTTGTGGATATTTGAAATAAAATTAGTATAGATATTATTAGATATATTGACCTTTCGTTGGTGTTAACAGCAACTTCTTGAGAAATATTAAAACTATAAAACAATTAGTAATTAGCTTAATAATACTTAAAATTACGAGAATAATATCAGATTTTTTTTTTAAATTACAATAACGAACAATAATATATTGAAATTATTGAGGATGGATTTATCAATTGCAAATTACTATCGTTAAACCAGAAACTAACAATCCAAACCAAAAAAAAAAAACCTTAAATTTTATGCTTCTATAGTCTATAAAAAATTCTCTAAGTCTGAAATTAAATATGGAAATTTTAAATAAAATATATATACATATATATTTCTAATCATGATGTGTCATGTGTCACAAGTGTTTATTTTCATCTGTCGGTGCAGTTTAAAATTGTTAAGATTAAGATAAATTCTTGAGACACAAGTATATACAAAGTTCAAGAAATGATCTTTAACATTTTAATTATTAAATATATGAAAGAGTTTATGAAATTGATGCTATTTTGGAAAAATATAGACATTTATTTATTATAAAGGCTTAATTATATAAGTTTTGTATATAAGAGTTTGACATTAACAACCAAATTTATAGTCTCTTTTTAATTACATATTTTTTCAATTAATAAGGGGTATAATTATTTAATTTTAATATGTGAAAGAATACTTGGTCTGTACGTATATGGGACTGGTTAATTAAATGGCTTTATCTATTAATGAAATAATTACATTTTTTTTTGATTGAATTGGTATTACATGAATGAAAAGTTAAATACAAGGAGGATAAATCCATCCTCTAGAATATAATTTCAATATATTGGTCATTATTGTAATTTCTTTTTTTTTCGTAATTTTAAGTACATATTGCTGTGTACTGATGGTACCAAAGAAAAAAACATAAAATGAATATTACAAAAATGAAAAATTAAATTAACTAGCTCAGCGGATGAAAATAAAGGGCACAAAAGAACAATTAAACTCAGGGTTACTCTCACAATTAAACCTATCATGAAAAGCAAAATGTGGGCGGTTGAAAATTTGACTTTCTTAAATTACTCCAAAAATTGAAATGGTTGATTCAAAAATAAAAGAACACAAATTTTGAATGACGTTAACAATCATTCATTTTATTTATAAAAAAAAAGAAAAAAAAAACCTTTAATTACAAATTGCAGAAAATTTAACCATGGACTGAAGGTCCTGGACGAAAACAAAAACTGCATGAATCTACAATTACAAAAGGACAATTCAAATCCTTTAACAAAGCAAAAAGGTAAATTTGTTCTAGAAGAAAATCCTTTTATCAAACAATCCACGTGGTTTCAAAATTTAAAACAACCTAAATTAATTTAAACGTGGACAAAACAAGTAAATTTACAAAATTGAAATTTAAATACAAGCACAATGCCTCTTTTCACCTAAACCGTGGTGATTAATTAAAAAATACAAATTTGAAAATCAGAAAACGGAAAAATTAACTCTTCAAACTAAAAACAGCTTCCAGAACAAATATAATAAAAGATCCTACATCTAAATTGTGCACACAATAATATAATGCCAATTATTATTTAATGAGTTCCTAGATGGACGAGAAAAATTAAAAACACGAATTCAAAACTAAAATCAAAATGTAAGGACAAAATGGCAGCAACGAGATTAAAAATACATCTACTTACTCGCTCGTCAATCGAGAAACTGCCTTTGAAGGTAAACCAGTCGCATATATATAAAATAAAACAGCTGCGTGCGCTGCACCTAACGCACAATGATCATAGAAAACAACTACATTTGAACAACATAAACAAAACTGGTGAACGCAATATGTACAATTGAATGAAATTAATTTAAAACAACTGAACAATTTAACAATCAATTCAAATAACAAAATCTTGTCAAAATAAACAAATGAAATTGTGGAAACCCTTTCGCGACATTGATAAAGGTAAATTGGTATGAACAAGAAAACAAATTTGAATTTCCAAAAGCCGCGGTGTCAGACCACAGCAATATGTATTATTAATCTAATTTTTTAGTAGTTTTAATATTTCTGAAGAAGTTGCTGGTGTTTTCAAATTTTAGACAACATTAGATATGAAATAAAAAGCAGCTGTTAAATTTGCCAGTATATTTTGTGATGTAAAATCACGAATTTGTTGGTTTCTATTTTTTTATTATACTGTATTTTCATAATCTATAAGTTGAAACGAAAAAAAAAAAGAAAAATTAAGGATGTTAAGGATTAAATAGAAGGTAAATCGAGCACTGAGATATACTGATAACTAACAGGAAATACCAATAAACTTCGGTCTCACAAATTCTTTAATCTTCAAAAACACAATATACATTTCGTTAGCCAAGCTAACATCTTCAGGTGTACATACAAGTGTATTGTCAAATACTAAATGTAAGTATATCCTAGGCTACAAAAATTAATCATCAGGGCTACTATATTCAATAAATTCTAAATATTTGTAATTAAGGGGTGTTAAATCAGTATTGAGCAAGCTATTAATATGTTTTTTCATATAAATAGCTCCCACATATTAAGATTCTTACA
>RXPK01002032.1:0-91404 GCA_004143645.1 Protaetia brevitarsis
TTTTCAAAGAAAGATGACATTGAGATTGCAAGTTTGAAGAGAGACTGAGAATCAAGTAAAACAGATAAGTGCGGAACTTTATTTATATTCTCGGCCAAGTTTTCTCTTTTAAGCGTAGAATAGAGATCGTGCAATAATGCCACGTCCATATTTATAAGATAGCGAATCGGTGGCAAGCGGAAAACTCGCTAACGCCATTGAGGCGGCTGGTCTGAAAGAGTAGGGCTCTAGTACACCGCGCGATCGACGTTGAATCGTTGCCAGGGGTGATAGGAAATGTGGGAGACAGAGGAGAATAGAGACTTCGGCAACATATTTGGTAAAAGCAAAAATTAATAAAAAAAAACATTAAGATCCCCTGTTAAAGATATATGAACATCCAAACGGATAAATTTCACCGAAGAATACTTAGAACAAACTTTAATTGTTAACGTAAACTGCTGCATATTACTCTCTGAAATTTAAGTATTCATATAATCTCTATTCATAAAATCATACTTTATTTCTACACATATTGAGAAATGGATGTGCATGATAATAAGCAAGCGGTAGCAACATTATTTGTATATGTTATCTAGGTACTTCAGCTACTTCTATGGAATATCTCTTACGCCGAGGTAGTGTGTCATAGTTAAAACTTGCACGTCTTTATTTATTATATACTGCCTATAAGGAACGACAAAAGTATAATAATTGTTTATTTTACAAATAAAGATGACATTTAAAATTATACTTTTTGGATAGAGAGATGGGAATTTAAATAATCAACATAGTACAGAACTTATTTATTAATTCTCGGCCAGTTGCTCTTTTTTTAAGCGTGGAATGAGAGGATCGTACATATAATAAAACTGAAAAATTAAATTAAAAAAATTAGTATTCAAATCCTATTTTATTTTAATATCTTATTGCGACATATTTCGGTCCTAATCAACCATCATTGGGCAACTATAAGGTGAGAAGATTTTTTTTATGTCAAAATTATAAAGTGATTTGAAATTGAAATTGTTTGAAAATTTTTACAATTGAAGGAGTTTTTAGTTTAAATTTATTGTTCATAAAATGAAATTAAAATTGAAAATTCACAATCTTAAAATCTTTAAAATATTACTCTTAAATTTACAGGAACAAATATTTTAAAGATTTTAAGATTTTGAATTTTCAATTTTAATTTTAATTTATGAACTTTAAATTTATACTAAAATTTCCTTCGATTATAAAAATTTTCAAAAAATTTCAAAAATTTTGCAATTTTAATATAATATCACTTTGTAATTTTGACATAAAAAAATCTTCTCATCTTATAGTTGTCCCATGATGGTTAATTAGGGCCGAAACATGTCGCAATAAGATATTAAAATTAAATAGGATTGGAATACGATTTTTTCGCTTTTAATTTAATTTTTCAATTACACACCCTAATCTTCTGGGACACGATATACTATATAATAAAACTGCAAAATTAATTTTAATAAAACGTTCATTTTTTTATAGAAATAGCGAATCGGTGGACAAGCGGACAAAACCCAGCTAGACGCGGCCAGCGGTCGAGGCGAGTTGGGTCTGAATTGAGTAGGGCTCTAGTACACCGCGCGATCGACAATGAGTTGTTGTCAGGTCTTGATCGGAAGAAATAAACGCTGATAAGAAACGTGGGAAACAGAGAGAATAAAGACTTCGGGAACAAATTTGGTAAAGGTGAAAAAAAAACTTAAGATCACCAGTTAAAGATATATGGACAAAAGGACAAATTTCACCGAAGGACACTTTACACACAAACTTTAATTATTTATTAACGCAAACTGCACACTATTCTCTAAAATGCAAGTATTAATATAATCTTTATTCATAAAATCATATTTTATTTCAATAAAGATTTGAGAAATTTATATGTAGTATGTTAATAAGTAAGGGATAACTATATTATTTGTATAGGATTGTCCTGCTATCTTTTTATACTTATATACTTATACTTTTGCTACTTCTAACAATGCAGTGTGTGAGACAAACTTATAACTTGCATGTCTTTATTTATTATATGTTGCATAAGAAAAAACTAAATAGTGATATTAACTGTTTATTTCCAAAGTAAGGATGATCTAAGAGTGTACGTTTTGGATAGAGAGATAGGAATTTAAATAATCAACATAGTACAGAACTTATTTATTAATTCTCAGCAAGTTGCTCCTTTTTAAGCATGAAATGAGAGCATCATGCATATAATACTCGGCTGCAAAGGCTTGTTAGATTTTAATAACTCGAAGACGAACGATAAATAAGTTTCAAACCAAGCAGGATTTATTTCCCAAATATTAAATGTCAATTCAAAATATTTTTGTCTATTTTACCTATTGTCAGCTTCATCCGTGAACACGCTGTACATATATGTCACACTAATCTCTGTGTTTCAATTATTAAACTCAAAATTATAACTTAGAAATCGTGAATGCTTATTGCAGGAACCTGTATAACCGAAACATCCAGAATCTGCTGAAGCAATAAGCATGTTAACTACCTCTTTTATATGTATATAACACTTAGAAATCTCCTCTTTTCACAACATTCATTGATGGCAGTCATTCATGTCCCACTAAACCGTAATCGCTACCTACACGTAAACCTTCAGTTTCAGGTCAATAGCACCAGAAGCAGCAGTCCTGATGATGTCCTATAGGACAAAACGTCGATCAAAAAGTGGTTTCAACCCAGAAATCAAGCACTGTGTGTCCCTTGGTTGATTTATATAACAAATTTTTGCTTATCTATTGTTTGAAAATAGGTGAAAAATAAAACAAAATAAATAGACTAATTCTAGGATTTTATTGGGAAATAGTAAAAAAAAAACTTACTAAAACAATTTCTATGGGTGATTCTTCAAGTGAACATTCAATAAGCATTTACTTATAAAACATTTTTCACAGAACGAACATTTATAGGGCTTCTCACCCGTATGACTGCGTGCATGTATGGTAAGAGTGCCTTTTTGCGTGAAAACTTTCCCGCATTCGTTACACTTATAAGGCTTCTCCTTGGCGTGGATCACGACGTGAACAGCGAGACACTTCTTTAGCGCGAAGCCTTTCCCACAAGTACCGCAAACATAAGGCTTCTCGCCAGAATGCGTGCGCCTATGTACGTTCAATCTAGAGACCGCTTTGCCGCAGATTTCGCACACTTTCCTTCAAGCCCTGGTGACTTTTCATGTGCTTATAAAAAGCGCTGTTGTTAAAGCAGACGTGCGAACATAATTCGCATAGGTACTCCTTCGGGACGTAATCAGGTTCGTGGGTTTCCATGTGCTTCTTGTAGGCGTATTCGCCCTTGTATATCTTATGGCATTTCTGGCAGACGAATCGATTGGTGCTGTGCTTTTGCTGGTGTATTTTCAAGTCGGACGCTCTTAAGTAGCCTTGGTCGCATTTGTCGCACTTGTATTTGTATTCTTTCGTGTGACGAACCTTGTGCGCGACCATGGCGCCTGTCGATGCAAAGCATTTACCGCAATAGTCGCATATGTAATCTGGATTCTTCTCGTGGACCCCCTTTTTATGTCCGGTCAGATAGGCCGCAGATTTAAAGACCTTTCCGCACTCCTCGCATTTGTAGTCGTCACTTCCTCTATCAGAGTCGATGCGGTCCTGCTGTGACTCGTTTTTCGGCTTTTTGCGAAATGGAATCGGAGTCAGGCGTATCACAAACCTAAAAAAATAAATATTAGCGAGTTGTCTAAATACTAAAAATAATTGTGTAGCGAAATTATTTTCATATATTCGAAGTAGCATTCATTACACAGTGCAACAACCAAAATGGGAATGGGATGAGACCAATTGCAAATGAAAGTTGACATTATCCATAACAAAACCTTGAAGGTTTTTTTTTTTTTAGTTCAGTGCGAGATTTTTTTTTACACGCATTTGAAGTTGTTAATTTTGGAACGCTGTCTAACAAGGAAAGATTATTGAAAATTTGATAAAATAATGCTTTTTTGTTTTTATTATACAGGAAAGTTGTGTTATCTTACTGTTTTTTGGAGTCGAGGAATTCATTTTCGATGTTTATTTTTAGCTAAAACTGACGCTAGATGGCGCTCTCATACAAATGGTGCTTACAAAAATAACTTTTTTATTTTAAAGTATTATATCTTATTATATCTTATTTGGATCTCATTTTGGATCCGCTTAATCATCATCACTATCACTGTCAATTTGCATGTTTGAAGTAGCAACAGCTCCAGAAGTAGTAGGCTGTGGATCTCTGTATGTTTCTGGTTCTTGCTCTTCGTCAGTATCCTCTTCATCGGTTGTCCTCTTTAACCACCAGCATAAATCACCTAACATAGAATCTAGTTTCTTTCCTCTGTACCTAGTTCCCATGGTTAAAGCTACTTGGTGAAAACGTTCACCTTGCTCATCAGATTCGGTGGATAGTTGGTTTTCAAACCAATCCATATGGTGATGGAGAAAATGAATATTTAATGACATATTCACACCAAGTTCCTCAAAGGCTTTCAAGAACCATTGCAAGTTCTGCACACTTTTTTAGGTACCCAATCTACATCGATAACCTCTACTCCAAAATACTGAAAATACAATTGTTTCATACTCTCATATTTTGGCACCAAATTCTTTTTGTCTATTATATTTTCCACAAAGATAACAATAACATTTCAAATGTTGCAAACATTCATTCCGGCTATGCGCCATCTTCAGTGGTTGTTTTCTTACTAAATTGTCTTGGTACGTTGTTGTCAGTATATATAGATTGACAGGTAATATAATTGTGCGCTTGTGTATCTTTATGGTCTTGTTTTGAATTTGTGCGTTACTGAGTTTTATTGCCTTATTGTCTTGTTTTTTGTAGAAATTCTTTAAGGGCTCAAATATTATGTCTAAAGCAGTGAAGCAGTAAATACACCGTTTTTTTTATTGAAAATTTACAAGAAATAGCACCATTTGTATGACAGCGCCATCTAGCGTCAGTTTTAGTAAAAATAAACATCGAAAATGAATTCCTCGACCCCAAAAAACAGTAAGATACCACAACTTTCCAGGATAATAAAAATAAAAAAAGCATTATTTTATCAAATTTTCAATGACTTTCCTTGTTAGACAGCGTTCCAAAATCAACAACTTCAAATGCGTGTAAAAAAAAATCTGGCACTGAACTAAAAAAAATCCTTCAAGGTTTTGTTATGGATAATGTCAACTTTCATTTGCAATTGGTCTCATACCATTCCCATTCGGAAAGTTCGATTTTGTATCACTGTGTTATTGTCGTGTGGCAATAAAGTACACAAAGCAAACTTAAACGGATTGAATTGTAACGATTCTGAAGTGGCATATACGTACTTATTTATTTAATTTCTAAGAAGGCTTTCTTATATATATCCCAATTAAATGACCGCTGAATATCTATCAATTGTTATCCAAATAGGAGGATTTTGGACGCTGCAAATGGAAATAACTGACTATGGTTAAGTGGTGATCAAAGGTAGGATCGAAAAAAATATTGTATGCACCACGGTCGTACTGCAACTCGTTTGATTGCTCGATAAAGTGTCACTTTACTGGTTTGGTACACAAATAACTTTTTTAAATAATGGTACTCAACCTATATTATAATATTTAATTGCTAAGACTGCAAATTTGAGAATTGGTGTGCTACAAAGCTCAAATCCTTGGTCCTATACCATTTATGATGATCAATACCACTAAATAAAATAATCCATTACAACTCTGTGTGAGTCCATATTTCAGGGGAAGGTAGATAAGTACCTATTAAAGTGTTGAGAGAAGAAATAAACTAAGACATAACGCTGTATGATTTCAAATTACGGATTAGCAAGGTAGCAAAAAGATAAATATATTTTACTTTGTATTCTGTATTGTCAAATTTTTGACAACCAAATATTGTGTTTTCCTCACGATAGAAAATTAAGTATGTTATTAAAATTCTATCATTGCGTTGTGTGAGTTGAGATTATTGTACGGTATAATGTTACAGGACGTCTCCAAGTTAGTTATGAAAGCAATTACAAACAAGTGATGCAAGTGGAATTGTAAATATAATAATAAAAAAGAATTAAGCAGTATAAATAAAATTTTATCCTGTACATTAAAAGTAAAAACAACTAAGGCAAATTGGTCAAAGATATTATATATATAATCCAAGAATAAAAAAATTAAAGAGTTAAAATAGAAGTCCGGCGTTCTCCTAGTACATCTCCCTTGTCTTCTTCTTCCTTATTGAATATGTATTTTAACAAATGTTTTTTTAATTTTCTTTTATGTTCTTTTAACTTTTTAATTTTTTCGACAACAAATAAAAATATTTTTGGATGTTGAAATCCATGAATGTGGTATGTAATAATGTGTAAAAAGAAGAAAAATGTCCTTACATTCACCAAAAGTTTTTTTTTAAATATATTTAAGACAACATGTTTCGGCTCACAAATGCCATCTTCGGGTCTTAAAACGTCATTGTACGAAATCTAAACATTAAAATCTGTTTTATCTGTTTGTCTCGTTTGTTCTACCGTGTGGTTCTTGAATATCCATTTTTGCCTTTTCAATTTTTAGATTTCGTACCATGACGTTTCAACACTTTGAAGATGGCCTTTGTGAGTCAAAACATGTTGCCCTAAATATATTTAAAAAGCTTTTGGTGAATCTAAGGATGTTTTCCTTCTTTTTATATATTAAAAAATATTTTTATTTTTTTCGAATGGTTTCACTTTTTAATAATTACCACCAAGAAGAGGTGCTTGGTTTTATTTTTAATTTTTTTAAATACTCTTACATCATATTGGTCGCCCACTTTGCTTTTGATTCTATATCCGCAAATATAAACCTCAAATACCAGGTAAATACCGATTTAAAACAGCTGGCGTTTTATCCCCTATTTAATTTTTTCCCCCCACCATATTGGATTCTCCATTTTGTTTCTCCAAAACCTAACGTCAGATTCGATGCACATAGAATATGCCACTCATAGCATGTGGAATACGCCATTTTTCATTTATTTTACTTTTTACCAAGTAGAGCTGTAGTCTTCTTTAATAGTGATTTAAATATCATTTAAACAATATATCTGCTTTTTCATTTTTTCTCTTTTCTCCGTTTCCTTTTCCTATTCTCTTTTACCTACTCCCTTTTCCCTATTCCCCTTTCCCTATTCCTTTTCCCTAATCTCTTTTTTGTATTCCCTTCTCTGTTTTCCCTATTCCCTTTTCCCTATTCCCTTATCCTTATTCCCTATTCCTTTCTCTCGTTTCCCTTTTAAGAATTTATAACATAAAATTGTAAATAATATCACTGCAATCACAAGAAATAATTTATTTTAAAGTAGATGCATATAAAAAACAACAATTACTATTGGTGATTCTTTAGATGAAAATTTAATAAACATCTGCTTATGAAGCTTCTCTCACAAAATGAACACTGGTACGGCTTCTCGCCTGTGTGTTTCCGTAAATGTATCGTCAGAGTGCCCACTTGCGAGAAAGCCTTTCCGCATTCTTGACACCGAAAAGGTTTCTCCTTCGTATGAGTGACGGTATGAATGACAAGCGTCCTTTTGGAGGCAAAACCCTTGCCACAGGTACCACACATATAAGGCCTTTCACCCGAATGCGTGCGTTTATGTGCGGCCAAACTTGTTGGGGTGGTAACAGTTTTGCCGCAAATTTCGCAGACATACTTCAAAGCCTCGTGTCGCTTCATATGCTTATAATAGGCGTTCCTGGTGAAGCATACGCCAGAGCATAATTCGCAAACGAATTCCTTGGCTACGTAGCTGACTTCATGCGTCGCTAGGTGCCTCTTAAAGCATAATCTGCTCTTGTATATTTTATTGCACTTTTTGCAAACGTGTCGTTCAGTGCTATGACTCTCCTGGTGTATTTTCAACGTGGTCCTGTTCAAATAACCGCGCTCACATTGGTCGCACTTATATCTGTATTCTTGCGTATGGGCGACTCTGTGCGCAAGCATGGCTCTCTTCGTGGGAAAACATTTATTGCAAAAATCGCAAGTGAACTCTGGATTTTTCTCATGTACGCCTTTTCTATGGCCGAGGAGATATCTGGAGGAACTGAAGATCTTTCCACATTGATCACAACGGTGGCCTTTTCGATTTTGATGGATGAGTCGTTTGTGCTTGATCAAGCCGTGCTTAGACGCGAATAATTTTCCGCACTCCTCACATTGGATGCATTCCTTCGAGGAATCTAAACTTGCACAAACGGCTCTACTCTCAGAGATAGAAGATTGTGTTGTACGCCTAGAAATACAGTAGGTAATTAATGACGTAAACTATATTCATATAAATTTAATCTTACATCTGTTCTGCGGGCATTTCCAAAGGGGGCTAGATTTACTTTTATTTTTACTCCAAGCTAGTTTTGAATGCCTGAAAATGATAATTTGTCATTATTCTAAAACAAAGTAATTACCCAAATTAAAACATTCAAACAGAAGAAATATTTATTTTTATAGTAAATCAACATAATACTATGAAAGGTAATCAGATAATGAGAGAAAATGTTTATCTAAAACAATAAATTAAATTTTCAAACTTTATAACTTTAAGTTAGCAAATCAACATAAACTACAAAATCAAATTTACACAAAATTAAGACCAAAAATTAAAAAAAAAGACATATATTTTGCGCAAAATAAACTGCGAAAATTATAACAGCGTGCACATTGTCGCAACTATGCAGTATTTATAAAACAGAATAAAAGGACATCAATATAACAAACGTCTTACAGTTTTAAACAAATACAAAATAACACAAAATCATATCTGATTTTAACAATATATCAATTTTAAATAAAGCATAGAAATTAAAAAAAAAACGCATATATTTGAAACAATTCAAACTTATAAACATATTTAAACAAATGTTTCACCAAATCCTATAACTTAATTTTAAAATAATCAATAAAATAAAATACTTTCTAGAAATATTAAATCAATATGGTTTTTCACACTTCACAAAAAGAATAAAACACGTGTGTCACAAAGCATTCTCTATAAAACAAACAGTTAAGACTTCAAGTAAAATAAACAAATACTGATATTATTGTAACGACAAAGTAATTTTCTCGATACTGTATTAAAGAACTATTTTTATAAGGGTAGTTTTATCAAACGCGGTTGACACCTATTATTGTCAATTGAAACAATTTTCAATCATCCTAATAACATGCACCATTATGAGTGCAAACAAAAAGAAATCGCATTATATTAAAAAATAAAGATATGTGAGCCGGGTAAATCTAATATATCTCTAATGAGGTTTGTGTGTACCGGCTTCTTTAATTATGGGTAAACATCTTCTCAAGGTCAGTAAGAAAATGTTTTTGTGGACAAGTTAAAGATATTCTTCACCATCTTCTATTTTTGACTAGTACACACAAATCTCTTGTATTTTGATCATCACTGTACTAAAAATCCCTACCTAAAAGACATGAAGCAATAAGGTGAAAACTTGAATTAAAAATGTCGATGGCATTTCTTTAAAATTTCTTGTGTGGCTTTTCTAAACGCTGCACAGCAACATCTAAAGTATTTACTAATAACGATATGAAATTCAAATGCAGTCAAATTTTAGAGTACTCTCACGAGTGAACGGGTGAAATAATATTTCACTCGTTTACGTTTTGAAAGTTAATTTATTTAATTCAATTTAAATTTGCTAACGCAACTTGGAAAGTTGTTATTAATTACGTCACTTACTAATTTTCTTTTTTTTTTTTTTGTATATACAGGTTATTATTGTATAGCACTTTTTAAAATAAAGGGGTGAAAGAATACATGAGTAAATTATGGTTCTATGTGCATGTTGTAATTTTCCATATTTTAGGGCCCAAAATGTAGTTAAAGACGGCCCACATCTGTGTTTACCGTATGTATGCACATAAATCTGATAAGAAATGAATTTCAACCATCTGTGAGTAAACATCGAAAAAATTAAATGCTAGGCATAGTGAATTCATTCAAAGCAGATTTAAACAAGATTTAAACTGATATAAGACGGAAGCACCAGAATGCAAACACAAGAGTCAGGTGTTTTTTTTTATGATGATGCTTCTTGCCATGAATCGTGTCTAGTAAAATATAGTAGCATTTTAAAGGTTAAATTTTGTTTTAAAATAAACTTATTATGTTTGCAATTAAAACTAATGTATGATTGTTAACTTTATGTACGCCGTGTTTCAAATCTATAACGCTGCCATTGCAAACGCATGCCATCCACTGCGAATAGCAAGTGCACACTAACTGTAAATCCCAACGCAGTGGTTACCAGCTCCAGGTGCGTCAATACCCGCATCTGTGATAAATTACCCAATTTTACTGCATTCATATTTTAAAATTACCCGAATTTTTACCCATTCTTGTTTGACCGATTGTTGATTTGTTCTAAGTTGCTAAGGGTTTGGGTAAACATTGTATCGTATATTTCAAAACTAGACACATCCAAAAGTAAACATTTTTCACAAACGTTCGTGTAACTATAAAACGAACTGGATCTGGAATTTACATTTGCGATAGATGCTGATTTATTATCTTTATTTTCTCTGAAATTAATAGAAGTTTGAAATTATCCGTTCTAAATCTAGTCTATGCTATCTAAACTTTTCATATTATGACTCTAGGTTACAATAAAGCAATCATTTTATAACTACCCTAATAGCCAAATTTTAAATTTCCCGCAATTATTCTTAGTAACTTCAACGTTGAAACATTAAAATTACCACCATTTTGTGCTACATCATAGTTATTTTAATGCCTTTACGTTGAATTCACTAAAGTTGTGGCGGGAAACTTAAATTTGGCTATTAGGGTACATAGAATAAAATTATAAAGCGCAAAAAAAAACTTCAGCCAGTGCAACAATATCAACGGTTTTTCAATCAATGTTCAACAAAAGCAAATAAAAGTTCCTAATGTTTCTAAATTATTTACGCGAAATTTAAATAGCATATGTACATATAAAATCCCATATAAAAATTATTGATAAATTGTGATCTTTAAAATTACAGATTACCCGATTTAGCCCAAGTACCCACCAATTACCCACAGTTGGTTAAATTACCCGCATTTCGGGTAATTAACCGCTATCTGGCAACACTGTCCCAACGTTCAAAGTGTAGCACGGCGACCGATGGTTCACGGTATGCTAAATGAGTCAGGGCCGGAATCGAATAAAGAAAAATACATATTTCTCGGTACACAGGTAAATATATTGAGGGAAGGAATAAAATTAGGGTAGTCTCCGTTTTGGATAATATTTTGTTCCAAAGAGGAGTTGCCATAGCTAAAACAGAAGGTATTTCCTCGGTTTTGTACAAAATCTCAACCAAACGGGAGAGATTGAATTTACTCCGCTTTCTAACACGATTTTCAAGGAAGAAATAATCTCCGCTTTCTCTCCGCTCTACACTACCGTATTTAAGCCCTAAATGTGAACAATATCCCTAACATTGCATTATATTTTCTCCTTCACGGAGGTGATAATTTGTTTACTTAACAGATGTTTCTATTTCTAATACCTCAACGCCAAAAAGGGAAAGGATACCTCCGATTGGGAACATTTGTCTCCAAATCGTAACTGTTTCCCTAAACATTTGAAAATTGCAAGTTTGCATAGGGCATGCGCATTTATTAAAGCGATATTAGTGCAGCGCATGTGCAACAAGTCTGGACGTAGTCACTTTGCAATAGTTCGAGAATGGAGAAGGATATGGCGGAATGCACTGTACCTGAAATTTATAAAATGCACATCAGAGTAAAGTACGAAAACCGTAAAAGATGGGTAAGAGTTATGGGAGCAAACATCACCAGGGCAGATGTAGATAAGCAGGTAAGAAACTTGTGCATCCTTATTTAATTTCAATCTACGATGTACCATTTTTAATTGGCCCCCACTACATTCTAGGTGTTAGCTCCTGAATAAAAGCACGTTTATCTTAGCTGAATCCGTGGTGTTCGAAGAAGCGACTATATTATGGATAAATTAAAGCAATTCCAATGACGGCTGCTCTGTGACCGCAGAAGAGGACGTGCTTAGTGTGTCTATCCTAGTAATCATTAGGAATATATCAAAAATAATTCAAGAACTTGAGGTTCGACGACATTTTTGATGCATTTTTAATGATAAATAATAGAATAAATGCACTGAGCAAGGGTGCTTCTGTCCACATAGAATAGCCCTCATTGATTAACTCCAATATGATGTTAAACTTAGCTACTATGGAGCTAGGTAACATAAAAATAGAGTTAAAACCTTCTCACTAGAGAGATATTCTTCTTCTCTCTCTCTGTGGCAGGTACCTTCTTAACGGAAATAAATTCATGTGTAAAGGATGAAATACATTCCGAAACGGAGTTAACGTTTGTTTATTGCGGATGTAATTATTTCCAAGTGGAGTTACTTGCATTAGCAACGGAGATAATTTTATCTGATACGATAGTAGCATTGCATACATATGGGGGAAAACACAATCCGTTATTCATTTTAATAACAGCAGTAGGAGTTAAAATTTCTCCATTTCGGAAACTTTTACATTTATTGCAAAATAGTAAAACTGCATAAGAGAGACAATTGTTCCTTAACGGATTAGGTTGCTCGGTTAAAGATGTTTTTTTCCCTATGAAAAGCAAAATTATCTCTGTATTCATCCGTTTAGTAGCAAAACATTTAACTCCGAAATGGAGGCTCCTTGAACGGATGGTCGCGAGGAACACCGGAAAAGAGTTAAAACGGTGTTAGATTCAACTCCGTATTTTTATCTGTGTACTCCATGTACTTAGAACCGTAATTTTTTGTATATAGGCATTGCTCATGCATATCTTTTACCCCTTTATTTTGAAAAGTGCTATACAATAATAACCCTGTATGAATATATCTATAAACTTTTGAGTCATTAAGAATTAATTTAATACTTGTGAATAATTTATTTTATAACGAGGGTTTGGGCAAACTGTTCGATCTCATCTCTCCTTTGGAGCGATGTGCATTATTTGTAACTTTATATTTTAATCGTGCGTATTTTAAAGAATTCATTTATCAACTTTTTTTTTGCTTTAATATATATACATATATTGTTTAATGTACTTTTTTTCTTTCTTTTTCTTTGTTTCGGAACCTATACCACTAAACTTAACTTTCACCGCTTTGGGTCAGGACATAAGAGGTGGGGCAAACGGTTGTGGCGCCCTTTCCATTATTTTTAAAATTTGGTAAGAACTTATCCCACCCCACTCTCCCTAGCTGTGGGGGCCCTCTTATGAAATTTTGGCTTATTAGTGCGCATAGCAGTTTTTTGTGTTGTAAATTTTTGCGAAAGGGCTGATTTTCTTTTGTTTTATTTTCCACTTATGCAACCGTCGATTGTACCGTTGCATAGGTAAGAGGAAATTTTGGCGCCCATCGTGGGGCCCGAGAATAATTCATTGAAATAAGTTTTTTTTACAAAAAGCTGAATAAAATTTAGTGATATTCAAAAGTTACAATACCTTTAGTTAGTATAAGGTAAACCACGCGGTGCAGCCATGTGAACGCCTTAGATCCGGATTTAAATTCCGTAATAACTACATTATTTTCTTCGGTGTGAGAATAAGATCCTAACTTAATAGGGCAGATTAAATTTTCCCAAAGAAACTATCCTCAATTTAATCCAAAATTGCTAAATTATTTCTCAACACCTAGCGCAACAAGGACCTTGCACGTGAGTAACCCCTAGCAAGTCAGCGAATTACTGATCCGCACGCGTCTGAAAGTAACGCACGCGCGGCATTCTCGTAGTGTCTCTGAGCGAATGCACACATGTGTTGCTGTGCTCTCCATAAATTGTCTCTTTTACCCGGTATTGTGACTTATTTATTTCCTGCATTGTACATTGAATTGTGCGTTTTAGTAATCTTTTTTCGTATATGTAATTTGTTTAGACATATCATCGCTAATACGCCGGCAATTTAATTTATTGTGAAAATGTCCAGTGTACTTATATCGGATTTAAAAAGTGTCAGACCTACGATTTGAACTACAAAAACGACGCACGGTTTTTTCGGGTAAAAAATCAGAGCTTGTTTCTCGCTTAAGAAATATTTTAAAATCGGACTACATATCATTCGAGAACATCAAAGATAAAGAAGAATTAAATGAATCGTTCCACAGTAGTGTAAGTGATCAAACTGTAATAGCTTCCAAAAGTGTTAAAAATCGTATAAAACATAATAAAGCAAGTGGTTTTATTATCAACAAGATCAATTTATTAGAACAAAAAATAAACTTTTTAGTTAAAGAAAATAATAAATTACGAAGTTTAGTCAAAAATGTTTACAAAAAATGTGCTAATGGAAGGAATGAAAAATTAACCAAGCAACCGTTAAAAAATGGTCAAATAAATTCGACTTTGGATGGTACTACAGTTGGAAGTTCGGCTATATCGTTTATTAAGGAAAATGCTGCCGTAAATGATCAAACTCCCATTGCACCCATGCATGTGGTCACCGAAAATAAAATTGCCAAACCAAGAATTTTGGTTGTTTCCGACAGTCAGGGACGGAATTTCACAAACATAATCCACAATCTAAACATTCTGAATGACTACAGTATTACCACAATATGTAAACCGAATGCCGATCTGGAGAATGTGGTTCAGGACTTGGACTCTCTGGTATCCGAATTTAATCATCAGGACTACGTTATTATAATGGGTGGCTCAAGTAACGCTTTAAGAGACGGTAAAATTAATCTAAGGAAATTGTATCACCTAAAAAAGGTATCGTCTAATACAAACGTTATATTGGTGTCAACACCGTTCTGGTCAGGTAGGGTAATATTGAATAATTTAATTTATGAGCTAAACAAAAATGTGTATGACAACATTGTAAAGAATTCAGATATTAAATATTTTGATTGTAACTCGTTTCTGAACAATATGATTTTACAAGACATGGTTTGCATTTGACTAATAGAGGGAAATTAACTTATCAAACATATTTTTGATTCTTTTTTTACTACTTTTAGTAATGAAATTATAAAGAATAATGTCCATGAGCAATATGTTAATAAACATAATCTTATATTTATATCACCATCAGATACCCAAGGCGGCAATTTTAAAAACCATGCAAATATAAATGTAATTGACATGAACACAACTTTAGATACTAATGTGCGAAATGTATGTAGTGTTCAAGCATCTAATTTTTTAATGTAAATTTCAGCGAATTATTGAAGTTAGACCCTCATGTTTTAATCTTAAATGTACGGTGTTTAAATTATGACAAAATTTTGTATATTGAAAGTTTTATAGATGGACTATCAAACCTCAATTTCATTTGCTTAACTGAAGTATGGGCTAATGATGAATCGATTCAATCTTGTAATATTAGCGGCTTTACTCTGTGTGCCTATTTTTGCAGAGCTCTTCATAAAGGAGGAGGTGTAGCAATTTGGTCCAAAAATGGACTTCATGTTTCATCGATTGATCTATCACAATTTAATATTGAAAAAAGCATTGAAATATGTGGTTTGGAGTTTGTGGTACAAGAAAGAAGAACATACTTGTTCACATGCTATAGATCTCCTACTGGCGATTTTGACGTTTTCGTAAACAATTTAGAAAATGTGCTTAATAATTTTTATCATATAAAAAAATCCATCATTTTAGTCGGGGATTTTAATATCAATTTTTCAAATAATTCTCAACAAGTATGTTCTCTAAGAAATGTTTTATCAACTTTTAATTTGTATGATTGTGTAAATGTCTACACACGTGTTCAGGGTACATCAGCAACTATTATTGATAATGTTTTTTCAAAAATCGGGGATGTGAGTAATGTTTGTGTAATGGACTGTGATATATCTGATCATAGACTGTTGTTTGTAGTTTTACCCATCCTTATACCATGTAGCTTTAAAAATTCCGTATATTATGAAAGAAAATTCAGTGAAAATAATATCCTACGTTTTGAACAAATGTTAAATAAGATATCTTGGTGTTATTTATATAGTTGTGACAATGTAAATTCTGCTTTTAACTATTTTCATAATATTTTTATGGAATGCTTTAATACCTGTTTCCCAGTGACAAAGAAAAACATTAAAAATAATCGAAATTGGGTTACATTTGAGGTAAGACGTTCTTGTGAAAATATTAGAGATTTATATATTTTGCAAAAGAAGTTCCCTGCTTTGAAAGAAATATATATGCAACGAAAAAAACAACATGCTTGCCTGTTGAAAGATACTAAACGGGATTATTACACAAATAAAATTACGTCGTCATCAAATCAATCAAAAAGCGGCTTGGAATGTTATTAATGAATTATCTGGTAAAGTAAAATGTCATGAAAATATTGTTCTGAAAAATGATGAAGAAACAATAACGGATCCCCTTGAAATAGCTGAAACTTTTAATAAATACTTTATTGAATCGGTTAATGATATTGCATCAAAAATTTCTGTTGGTGGCAACTGTTCAGGTAGCAGTCATAATCATATTGGCAGTATGTGTGCATTGCCGTTCAACGAATATGAATTAAAAAACTTGTTTAATAAAATTAAAAATAAAATATCCGCTGGGCCTGATGATGTACCGAGCAGTTTAATTAAAAAAATATCAGAATTACTAGTTACACCATTAACCATTCTAGTAAATATGTCATTTAGGTTAGGTGAATTTCCAGAAAAATTGAAAGTATCTAGTGTGACACCGCTGTATAAAAAAGGTTCAAGATTAGATATGGTTAATTATCGCCCATTAACAATTTCACCTAGTTTGTCAAAAATTTTTGAATATGCCATGTTAGACAGATTACTTTCACATTTAAATAAACACAACATTTTGGCGAGCCAGCAACATGGTTATCGATATAATCATTCAACAATTACTGGGATTCATGCCTTATATGAACATGTAATAAAAGCCTTGGAATCTGAAAAGTTTTGTGTGGGAATTTTTTGTGACCTTAGTCGCGCTTTTGATTGTGTTGATCATGATATTTTGTTAACCAAACTTGAATGGTATGGAATTAGGGGTGTAGTAGCACAATGGTTTAAATCATATTTGCGTGGTAGGCTCCAATTGGTAAAGATTCGGCATAAAACAGATTGCTGCATAAATAATTTTAAATCTTTTGTTTTACCTGTTGAAAAAGGAGTGCCTCAAGGTAGTGTTTTGGGTCCTGTACTTTTCTTAATTTTTATAAATGACATCGTTGACTTTCTGGTTAATTATAAAATAATCATGTATGCTGATGATACTAGTGCTATTGTATCAAGTAAAAATATCTTAGAAATGGAAAATCAGTCAAATGCAGCTTTGAAAGATATGACAACATGGTTCACTAACAACAAACTGTATTTAAATGGTAACAAAACAAAATATGTAATTTTCCATACTATTCAAAATACAACACAACTTGATTTCAATATATCTTCAGAAAATAATGAAATCGAACGAGTCAATGAAATGAATTTTTTGGGTATGACTATGGACGAGACATTATCTTGGAGTGCTCATTGCCAAAAAATTATAAGTAAATTAAATTCTAGCTGTTACCAAATACGCAATCTTAGGACTATAATTGATCTTAAATCTTTATTATCATTTTATTATGCTAATATCCACAGCAGACTATCATACGGTATTACTGTTTGGGGTGCATCACCAGCCGCGCGAAGTGTGTTTTTGGCCCAGAAACGTATTATTCGTTGCATGGCTGCAATTAACTCTAGGGAATCATGTAAACCTTACTTTAGAAAATGGAATATCATGCCAATGCCTGCCATGCATATATATGAACTTTTAAAATATATCCACAAAAATAAACGGGAATTTCTGTGCAACAATGATGTCCACACGTATGATACTAGGTTTAAACATAATTTTCATATTCCTAAATTTTCATTAAATTTGACTAAAAATAGTCCTAATGTTTTGGGTTTAAAAATATTCAACGCATTGCCTCAAAGATTTAAAGAGATTATAAACTGCAATCGATTTAAGTACAGTGTTAGAGCATTCCTATTGGAAGATGTATTATTCTCTGACGAGTATTTAATTCATGTACCCTGTAGTTTTTGTTTTTATTGTTATTTTTGTGTATTGACTTTGCCCACATATTTATATATGCATGGAGCATTATTATTATTATTAAAAAAATGTTTGTCTAAAGTGTTAAATGTACATGTCATATACTAATTTTATGTATTATTTTATTTTTTAAAACATTTATTGACGAAGTTTACGCATTAACAAACGAAATATATTATTATTATTAGATATTTATTATTGTATTTACTGTTTTTGTTATTACTTTTTAATAATCTATTGTATCTTGACACTGTCGATGTAATTTTTACTAACGACAATAAACATTATTATTATTATTATTATTATTATTAAGTATTGAAGTTAATAACAGAATAAATTCATAAACAAACGCGAATTAAAAAGATACTACTAAATGAAATAAAGAAACATTACCTATTACGTTGATTGAGATTAAGAAAATTTGATTTTAAATTAATAAAATTATAATAGCAAAAATTACAGGCATCTGATAAATATGCATCAATAGTTCTCAGTCGACTCACAAGATGGCACTTGATGTATTAAAAATGATATAAAAATCACCATGAAAAATACAACTAGGTAAAAGTTGTATACCGTGTAGTAAAAAGAAAGAATAAGTGTTAAATTAATTTTAAACCGTTACAAAATGTTATGTATATTTTGTAATTATTAACTTTTTCAAGTTTTTAAAATAATTTAATTTTTAAAATCTTTTAAAACATAATTCTAATAGTCTAAAAAGAACATAAAAATACAAAAAGACCTTTTGTTTTCTTTCTGCATTGTGTTCCATTAGTATATTGTGATATAACGATTGAGGAATAAGATCTTTGCGTTTATTGTTACAAACAAACATTTTAAAATTGTAAAGAACATAAGGAAAAATTAAAAAAAAATATAGATTTTTTGGACCTCCGCCGATCCAGAAACACTGGTTTTGTATTATTTCATTAGGCTCGGTAACAATGTCGTAGAAGGTTGACACTCTACATTCAATATGACAGATGTGTAATAAACGGTCGTTAAATTGCTGTGCAACATTACTAATATGAGCTGGTGTCTTCATGCGCTTATTATTGATAAATAGGTATCAAACTACAAGGAACGATACAGAAAAATATTTGTTTTCGGAAACATCAAAATACTAAGGTATAATAATAATATCTGTGCTAACCTGTACCGCCAACTTTTTAGAGTCAAAATCTGTTTCTATTTTCAATTCAAAATTAAGATTTGTCCGCTTCATAAATGATGTGTATCACACGGTCAGAAACTCTTTTGCGAGTATTCGTTCTTGTGTACTACGAACCGTACTCATATTCGCAATACTGTAGTTTCTTATCTAGTGATACAAATAACTATTGGTCGAGATTATGATTATTTTGAATTGATATTTTGTAAAAATATAATAAGTATCCCAATGTAGCTCAGAGAGTAAAGAAAAACTGAGAGATGATTAGAATACCACTGCGATTTTGATATTTTTTTATAACATCCGCCAAAAGAATATAATAATAATAATAATAATAATAATAATAATAATAATAATAATAATATAATATATACTTTATTTCAATATGTTAACAGAAACAGAATGAAAACAAAAAAAATAGACACATATTGAAATCCTGAGGGGGCAATTCAAGTTCAACACCTGATCTTCCATTGCTCCCCCTAACGAACTGCAAATCAATACATTACAGCAGAAGCAGAATAAAAAAAAATAAAAACATAGTGACATAATGCTTGCTCCATTCTCAAATGTATTAACTCGCATCATCACGCTACAAACTTCACCCAAGCACATCCCTCTTAAAGTGAAATTTAAATGACGGAATTGACAATTTGGTAATATGTCCATCAATAGAATTATATACATGGCAGATGTTATATGAAAAACTTCGCTTGAACAAACTTGTCCTATGACGGGGAATTGCGATTAAGTGCCGAAACCTTAAATTAATATTATGGACATCCGTTCGATATCTGATTTTATTATAGAGATATGACGGTATGTGAGTAACCAAGATTTTATGATAGATATATGGATTTTTAACAAATTAATGTATTTCTGGTTTTAATATGTTCAGTTAAAACGCTCGAATCTCGTCTTCTACTAGCTTAATTGGTAAAGCGTTCGTCCGTCAAATGAGGTGATGTAGCTTCGAATCCTGCGTAAGGAGACATTTTTTCTTGGGAAAAATTACTCCTAATTATTACAGTTAAAAGCAGAAATACATTAATTTGTTATTTTCTTACTGTAAAAAACTTGCAATCTTTGCATATGGATTTTTATTAGGTAGAATCGTTTAATTGGGACGATAAAAAAGTATTAGTACTACCAGCAAAAAGCCAGATTTTATTAAAACCATCAATACAGATATAAGATATTTGGTATACAATTATTCACGACATATGTCATGCACTCGCATATGGATAGTAACAAAAGCTTTGCTGGCAAAAGTCTTGTCGCAAATCGAACACTCAAAGGTCCGTTCCCCAGTATGCTGGCGGTAGTGCACGGTAAGGTTACTATTCTGCGAAAATCTCTTCCCGCACACATTGCATTGATATTTCTTCACTTTAGTATGCGAGAGCGTATGTTCCTTCAATAATTTCTTGCTGGAAAAGTGCTTTCCGCAAGTACCACACCCAAAAGGTTTCTCCCCGGTATGCGTCCTCATATGCACCCTAAGATACTGAAAACTGCAGATAGTCTTTCCGCAGATTTCGCAAACAGGTCCGCGCGATCTTGCCTCTATGCTCCTTCATGTGTCTCTCGAAAGATTTCTCGTGGTGGTACACCTTGGAGCAGATGTCGCAAGGGTACTCCTTCTGGACGTAATCGGGTTGGTGCGTCGCCAAATGGATCTTGAAGTAATTGGGGCTCTTGAAGATTTTGTTGCAGATTTCGCACGTGAATCGAAGACTGCTGTGTTGACGCCTCTTGTGCAATCTGACTTCTTCCACGTTGTGGAAGGTGGCGTCGCAGTTATCGCACTTGTATTTCGGTTCGTCGGTGTGCTTGCGTCTGTGAGATTCTAAATACCTTTTGTCCCTGAAGGGCTTGTTACAGAAGTCGCAATAGTATTTGGCGGTTTCGGAGTGATAGTGTATCTTATGCTGCTCCAGGTAGCCGGGAGTTTTGAAGAATTTCTTGCATATGTCACACTGGACACGTTCCGATGATCTGAAAGTGAGATGTGATGAATTTCTAAAATTATAGTGTGAATTTTCGTATTATATGCTTACAAGGAAATCTTTTCAAATTGCACTATGCATAAGAAGTTTTGCCGGCAGTACGGCTGAGAAGAAATGGTGCATTATTACAATCTTGAAAGTCAAGTTGCAATTTGCGGTACCGCTGTTGGATGGATGATCGTTCGTGCAACACTTCTCAGTGGCTCTGTGTGTTCTAGTACCTCAGGCCAAGGGCCTTCAAGGCTTGTAGTGCTTAATTATTTATTATAAGAATGATAGGCATTGCTGGGTATCACTGGTGCAACTAACAGTACAGGGACGGCCTCTTTGGAGACCATTGTGGGCTTCCCCCCGCTGGAACTCTATGTGAGAGCGGAGGCAATGAATGCGATCCTTAGACTGAAAGCCACAACCTGTGGCATCCCACTTCAGGGTGGGAGGACACACTTATACTACGGGCACGTTGCTGGACGGCCATTGCTACAAATGCCCACGGACAGCATGACACCCGAAATTATCTTCACTGAAAAGGTGAAAATCTCCATACCGAACAGAGACCAGGCGCGTAAGTGAGATCACTGCTAACGAAAACTGATACACGGATGGATCCAAATCCAGCCAGGGGACAGGAAGCCGGTATTTGCGGGCCCGTCCTAATCAAAGGATATTCATAAGCCTGGGGGAAACCATACAACGGTCTTCCAGGAGATATCGGCCTGCAGCGTGCAGAAATGATTGCAAAAGGGGGGTGCATGAGGAGAAAATTAATAAATGACTGACAGCCAGGCTGTCATTAAGGCAGTCTCAAACCCTGTTACTAGGTCAAAATAGTTAGGGACTGCAAACAATCCCTCATGCACTGGCACGAGATAACAGGATGTCTCTGATTTGGGTGCCGGGACATGAGGATATAAAGGGCAAGTAATCGTCGATGAACTAGCCATGGAGGGCTCTAAAGACACTTCATGGGTCCAGAGCCGTATCGTGGATTACTAAGGATTCCGCAAGAAGGGAGATCTGGACCTGGTTTAGATAAAGAAAGATACAAAAGAAATGAGGTCGACTGAGGTCAACCTCCATACCAAACCCTGATAGGGGATGGGGATGTTAGTTTTCTGATACCTACTCCAAGCGCAGTAAGAAGAAGTTAAAACCATTACTGGGGTACTGGACACTTTTACGGCCTCTGAAAAAGCATACTACACAACACAGGCCGTGTAAGCGTAGAGAGTGTGTAGAAGAATGCGAACTACCAGGAGAAACGAGTTTACATTTAATCATGCACATGTGAGGAACTGAAGGTACTCAGGCAGAAATATTTCGGAGAGATCTATGTGGCGCCTTCGAAGGTCCTCGAGGTTTCCATGAGGCATGATACTGGGGCTTGTATAAGAGAACACCAATTCTGCTCGAGTGGAAATAAAGAATTCAATAGGGATGTACAATGAGCATCCAGCTCCCAGTGCCCGTCATCAAGTGCCCACTCTAAACCTAATGAAATGAAGTCTTGCCGGCAGTACGGCTGAGAAGAAATGGTGTATCATGCCAATCTTGCAAGTCAAGTGCAAAATTGCGATACCGTGTGTTGGATGGATGATCGTTCGTGCAACGCTTCTCAGTGGCTCTGTGTGTTCTAGTACCTCAGGCCAAGGGCCTTCAAGGCTTGTAGTGCTGAATTATTTATTATAAGAATGATGAAGGAATGCTGACGAATGGTACTATGTTCAAGGTTATGCAACCAACCTAGTTATTGTAGTCAATTATAAAGTGTTTCAATAAACAACCATCAAGTGCAGCCCCAGGATAAGTACCTTTTAGCGAAGCGAGTAGCTTAAACCCCCAACCCTTGAGCAAAGAGGTGGGACATTTGGGGAAAATCGCGACAATATCAACAGTAAAGCATTCTGTATCTAATTTTTTTTTTTTTTGGAAAAGACGTCCTTGTAAAAACTTACTCTATCAAACTGATACTTACGCTACTGGCTTTTTAACATCATCATTATGCTCCTTCATATGTCGCATATAAGATTTCTCGTGAATATAAACGTTATTGCATGTTTCACAGTTATATGTCTTCTGGACATAACCCGGTTCGTGCTGGGCCATGTGCACTTTAAAGTAGCTAGGCATTCTTGAAGGTCTTATTGCATTTTTCGCAAGTATAACGGATAGTACTGTGACGAACCATAACGTGTTTCTTCAACGCCCAACGGGTGACGAAGCCATTCTCGCACAATTCGCATTTATATTTGTAATCCCCGGTGTGGCGCACCTTATGGGCGGCTAAGCCCAGCGGATTCAAGCACACCTTTCCACAGTACTCGCACACGTATTTGATGCCGTAATGGTGGACCCTCCTGTGATTCTTCAGGTTACTGCGAGAATGGTAGGTTTTTCCGCAGAATTCGCAAACGAATGGTGGGATTTTAACTGGGGCGGGCCTAAAAATAAAATGATGTTAATATGGGTTGGTATAGAAAGGAATTTGATAACAGTAGGAACAAGACAGGAGTAAGGTAGGGTGGGCTATTATGAGACATGGACTAATATGAGATCAATTTGATCGTATAGACCTCATAGTGACCTACCCTGCTTAATTAAAAAATAATCAATTACAAACTCATGGTGTTGTAAATTGCTCTACGGTTTTAATGCTTTATTTCAGTACATTCATGATAGAGTAGAAAATGCACATGTCATGTAAGGAGGTATGTAGCAATGAGGCGACTTCCGATATTACTCACTTTATGTCAGCATAACATAGACGCATCATAACAAACATGAGAATCGAGGAACTTGCCTAAGTACATGTACACTTCTCACAGGAAAAATCCGGACACCAGCAATTGTGAATTTTAAAATTTCTGGGTGTAAATGCAGCTTTCAGAGGATATATGCACTTATCAAAGCCATAAATCACTTTTTTGTGTGTATTATTGCGATCAAAGGTAAAGACTAAAAATTTAAACAGAAATATAAATATATATAAAGAAAAAGGTTTATACATTAAATAAACACATTGGAATTTCGGTGACGGTGTTTCCTTAGAAATACCGAATACGAAAATATTAATGCAAAAAAAATACATAATAACTAAAAGGCCTCTTGAGTAGACGACACATTTAGAAATACACATATATGTATTTAACTTGTTTGATGTTATGTAGAGATAATTCTTTTTTTAAGAAAACATATGGTGATGGGATTTTAAAATTATATTAGCTATTACTATAATATTAGTTACTTAGTTTGATTTATGCCCGCAAGTAATACTTTAACAATAGACAATATGTCAATCAGCCTCCTGAGTTTTTGAACAATGTGATTTTCACATTGATTAATTACACTATTATTGATGTATTCATTACAGTTGTTTAGTATTCTTAAATATTGTATTACTACAAAATATTTTTCTATGTATTAAAAAATTACCAAAAACAGTTTAAGATTATTTACAAAATTTTTAAAGCAATTAATTTCGCAAAGAAATTATTTATTTTATTAATTCTCTGTTTATTGTATTTTCAAGAAATATATCTTAACTATCGCCTGTGTAATCCAATGTCGTTCTATTTTATTGAAATATAGCTAACACTTTTAGTCTGTAACACAGCTTCAGGCAGTAGCAACGAAAAAGTATTAAATGTATCAAATTCAACAATAAATATTTTAGCACTAACTGAGATTGACGAACAATATGCTTTCTTACAATGTTTGTTATGTATTATAAATCCAATTATTAAACGACTTTAACGTAAAAGACTTATGCAAAATAATAACACTCTTTATTGTTCACAACAAAACTGAAAGTAATACACAGAATTTAAATAACCAAAAAACAAAATATAATCTTTCTCTCTCGAACACTGCTGAGTACGGAATGCCCCTGCTCGTTGCGTCCGTCCTCCCTCTCTCTCTTGCGTTGCGTAACCGGGTGGTTATACAATATTTAAATAATTGTTAATAAACCTGTGCTACATAAAGACAGTTTGCAAAGAGACCCCAGTGTTGGCCATATTTCAAGAAAATAGATCAACGACGTCAGATTACACAGGCGATAGCTGAGATATATTTCCTGAAAATACAATAAACGGAGGGTTCATAAAATAAATAATTTCTTTGCAAACTCAATTGCCTTATTTAAGAATTTTATAAATAATCTTAAACCTGGTTTTGGTAATTTTTTATAGATAGAAGAAAACTTTATAGTAATACAATGTTTAAGAATATTAAACAACAGTAGTAATTAATACATCAATAATAGTGTAGTCAATAAATATGTGAAAATCACATTATCCCAAAACGGAGAAGGCTGACTGACATATTATCTATTGCTAAACTAATACTCGCGAGCATAAATCCAAGTAAGTAACTAATATCAAACCAGCACTAACAGGTAACATAATTTTAAATAATAAAATCCCATCACATGTTTTCTTAAAAAAGAATTACCTTTACATAACATCAAACAAGTTAAATACATTTATATTTCTAAATGAAGGCAGCCCATTCAAGAGTTCTTTTTGTTGGTATGTATTTTTTTCATTGGTATTTCTAAAGGAAACGCCGCCACCGAAACTCCGATTTGTTTATTCTATACATAAACCTTTTTCTCTATATATATTTATTTTTCTGTTTAAATTTCTAGTCGTTACCTTTGATCGCAGTAATATACATAATTAAGTCATTTATGGTATGATAAGTGAATACGTCCTCCGAAAGTTGCATTTACAATCAAGAAATTTTAAAATTCTGAATTGCTGGTGTCCAGGGCTTGAGGCTTGCTTCCAAGTTCTTCTCCCAGAATAAGGGTTTGCCATGGTTTCCTTCACTTTTCGACGAGGAGTTAACTAAAGTCGTTTCACGGGCGCAAAGATATAATAATATTCTTCTTGTTATTACTAAGGATCAATTGTTATGGAACTGTTGGAATTGTTAGAATAGGTAGCCTCGTGTAGTATCTTTAGATGGAGCGCGGGATTTAGGATGTTGAGTTGTAATTAATTAGCTTTTCATAAATGAAGTGACTGCGTTGCTTAACGCCTGACACAAAAAAAATGTTCCCATGGCCTCTCGAAGACAAGTAGAATTTGGAATACACCAACTTGTTCTTTAGCGTTCTTTTCGTAGGCACTAAAAGCCAGCCAGGTCTTGACAAGGCTATGGCTTCATCATTATGAAAGAAAAAGGCTTATTTTCAGCTGGTAGATGCTTGAAACGAGAACTTCAAGTAAGCGTGGGAGTAAGCTGCAGTTGTACCACACAAACAGGAAGAAAGTTGAACGATTGGAATATTTCCATCAACCATCTCTTATCCTAAGGTTTTAAATTTGACCAAAGGTTTACCTATTTAAAGCAAAATATACAATAAAAAGCATACTTCAATACCAACAGAACTAATATAAAAAGTTAAAAGCTACTTTATTTCTGTTTATTTATTTAACAATTTATTTTCGTTAACGAGATATTTATAATTTCACATGTTTTCTCGAATGCATCTTCAGAAAAGCTTTGCTCGCAAATTTCTCGTCGCAAATCGAGCACTGATACGGCCTCTCGCCTGTATGCGATCTCAGGTGTATGGTGAGGTTACTTCTCTGCGAAAAGCTTTTCCCACACACTCGACATCCGTGTGGTTTCTCTTTGGTGTGAGACAACGTGTGCACGATAAGTTGGTTCTTGTTGCGAAAACTTTTCCCGCAAGTATCACAACCAAAAGGCTTCTCTCCGGTATGGATTCGTATGTGCTCTCCTAAAGACCGATCACTAGCGAATACTTTCCCACAAATTTCACATATCGCCCTCTTGACGCCATTTTTATGCTCTTTCATATGTCGCCCGAAGGACTGATGGTTATGGTACACCTTCGAGCATATCTCGCAAGGATACTCCTTCTGAATGTAGTTGGGTTGGTGCTTCGCCATGTGGATCTTAAAATAGCTAGCATCTTTGAAGACTTTATTGCACGTGTCGCATGTAAAATTGAGGCCACTGTGCCGCGTGTTGACATGCTTCTTCAAATCCCTAAGTGTTAAAAAGCCGTCGTCACATAATCCACACTTATGATTATATTCTCCAGTATGACGGGCTGTGTGGGCAGACATAGCAGCCGATGTCGTGCACGCGTAGTCGCAATATTCGCACGAATACGAGACTTCACTGTGTTTACTCTTCTTGTGCGTCTGTAGATCCGAGGCGGTATTGTAGGATTTGCCGCACCGCTCGCACGAGTACTTGAGGCCGTAGTGTTCCCCCCTCTTGTGGTGAATCATGTAACTTCGGGAAATGTAGGATTTTCCGCAGAATTCGCACGTGTATCGGAAAGTCTTCGTGCTGCGCCTTCTTGTGGGCTAGCAGTGTGAAGCGGCATTTATACGTTTTCCCGCAAAATTCGCAAATCACACGTGAGTTTTCTTCTTCATTTGGATACCTGAAAATTAAATTCAGTTAATAAGGATAGCAAATAGTGAAGCGGATACAATCCCTAAGGCAGTGACTATATAAAGAAGACAAACCAAGCTTATGGGAAAAGTGTTGCGCTTAAAAACAACATTTTGGCGGTCAAATCCAGATGTCGCTAGTATCTCCACCGCCAAAAGTGGTGGGGTAGTTTGAATGTTTAGCGAGAATAAGAACCAGAATTTAAATTATATAAATTGTATAATAGTACGATTCACCAATAGGTGGTACTGATTTATAACTTATTTTAATGTAATGAAATTACTACTGATATGGGATTTCAAGCACGGCAGGCGGTAAAAATATTTTGAATATAAATAAAAAATAATAGTACATCTGTCATATGTCGTATACAAATTGGTAAGATTTTATTTTTTAGTTCAGTCTGTGAAGTTTATTAGTGTTAAGTTTAAGTTTATTTTTATTGTTTGTACAAACTTTATTATTTATATTTTGCTAGAATACAGCAAATGTGCTATACTATATAATAATAATTTTATTTTATTGGTAACTGAATTTAGGAAGCCTAAAAAAAACAATAAACAAAACATTCTTGGAACTCATTGACGGCATATCGGCATATAGCTATCGGTTTTATGAAAGTGATTAATAATATTAAAATTTGATATTCAAGCTTTCTGCCAATGGAAGTTAAAAAAAAAACTATTTATTTACTTAAATTAAATTTCACTTGAAATACGTTTACTTCCCCACTCTCAAAATATGAATATTTGTAATATTTTCACAGAATGGGATAACAATCAGAAGTTTCACTCCCTGGCGGTCTCTTTGATCTTTTAATGGCTTTATATTGTGATCTCGGACACCATCTTTGCAGGATAGACTTCAGCATCGCAATAAAGATAATTTGTTTTCACCAGGTCTGCACTAGATTAATTTGAAAAATATTTTTTGGACTATTTACTATAAAAAATTAAGTAACATGTATGCGTTTAACACTTTTTCATTTTTCTGATGACCAAGAAATATTTAAGCCTGAAATACTAACGCTTTTACGTACGTGGTTACTAAACAGAAAATACACGTCACTATTTGATGTACCTACCCCAGTAAACCAAATTCAAATTTTCCGCAATTATATGCAGTAACTTCAACTTAAATGTATTCGAATAACTATTAATCTAATACAAAATCGTAGGAAATTACATGCTTGAATGTTGAAGTTACTGAAAATAATTGAGGGAAATTTGAATTTGATTTACTGGGACATTATAGTATTTCATTTCCATTTTTCTAGAATTACATAGAAAATAAAAATACAGTGAATTTATTTTATTATTAAAAAAAAGATGTTTACCGTTGTTGGTTTGTCCCACATAGCCAACTTTAAATTGCCCGCAATTATTCTTAGTAACTTCAACGTTGAAACAAAAATTACCTACCATTTTGTACTACATTAACAGTTATTTTAATGCGTTTACATTGAAGTCACTTAAAATAGTGGCGGGAAATTTAAATTTGGTTATTATGATGTAGTTCGTGCTATATAGTTTATATTTAAAATTAGAGAAATTTACAATGTTCTGCAGATTCTAATTAACTATCCATGCATAATATAAATTTCTTTTATTAAGTGAAAATACATAAATGAAATGATCATTCATAATTCAAAGGTCATAAACGAATTATCGAATGATCGTCAATAATATGATGCCTTTTTTGTCATTCGATTACGTCCATCACAAGTGCAGTAGAGAATTGATAGCGGAATGTCGAGTCGTATATTAGAGACTATAAAAGACGTTATTTAAGAGTTCACGTTATATATCAAACTTGTATGCAACACACTGTAATAATATATTTCAAACCACATATAATATTAAACCATTTTAAATTGAGCAGTGCCTGTATTCTTTAGTAAAGAAAGTGTCGACAACAGTGGTTAAAATATAATTTTTGGGCGATACTGATAAGTGTATTTTATATATGTATTCGCTTCTCAATTTACTATGTGTATACAGCCCTAATAGCCAAATTTAAATATCCCGCAATTATTCTTAATAACTTCAACGTTGATACATAAATTTCCCCACCATTTTATACTACATTAATAGTTATTTTAAAGCCTTTACGTTGAATTCATTAAAATTGTGGCGGGAAATTTAAATTTGGCTATTAGGGAGGCTAAGTTAACTTACACATATGCTAACACACATTACGCATTAAACAAAAAGGAAACAAAATTATTAAACGTCACAATTTAATGTATATTGATGTGCCTTTGATGTTTCTTTTTATTTAACAAACTTAATACTTTTCTGTGTTTACTTATAACGTAGCCCTTCTTCTTTTAAGTAATCACATTTGTGAAATCTCGTACATCTGTCATTGAAAGAAATGCCGATAAGAAAATATACCCGTGGAACTATTATCTCGCCGTAAATAATATCGGAAAGACAGCCTTTGCTTTTTTCGGTTTTAAATGTTGAACTCGACATTCATATTACGTTTTATTTCGAAAAAAAAAAAAAAACAAACCAAGATGTCCAATAGATGTCTACAAGTGATTTGCTTGGTACAACTATTTTTGAGTAGATTGCGCTGTCATACTTAATACATAACAATAATTTCTGGTTTAGCTCCAATCTTAATTTGGACATCCAAGCGACATCTATCGATGACTTTTAAAATTAAATGGGCTTGGTTTGTCTTCTTGTATATAGTCACTGCCCTAAGGTGTCAAACATATTTAATAATTATCAAGAAATTAAAACACAATCATGTTCCTGTATACGTTGGTAATGCAAAATAAATCGGTTACAAAGAAAAGTAGGTGATTTTCAAAGGGTTGTGATGATATTGCAACGACGTTTCTTTTCTTTGGTGTGCGTGCTTGAATAATTTTTTATTTACGGACAACTTCATGCTTAGAATGCGAGTTAACCTTGTAACAGCGTACTCATCATTCCTAATTCTTTCATGACGGCACTAGCGATGACCGCAGTCAGCTATTCGATTGTAAATAGCGTGCAAAGATGTTTATTCACGTCGCGTATAAACGTGGTACAATAAAAACTAAAATTAACCCTAGTGAGGTAGCTTCAGTGCGTGAGTGATTATTCAAGGTTCCTACGTTGATATAAATCGTTAGTTCTTCGTATTTTCATTCCTTAGATCAACAACAAGACAAAAATGATGTACAAGCGTAAACACAGATAAGTAAAATCACATTTAATATTAAACATACAATAATAATATATATAGTAATGATTCATAACGATATCATAGATTTACATACAAATATAACGGAGTTTTGAATTTACTTGTCAGGCAAATTAAATATAGTACAAGTAGAATACAAGGATTTCCGTTTAGTTAGTTAGTTTTGACACCCGTTGTAAAAATCGATATAGACGAAATCTCTTCGGTTTATAACAGAAATAAATTGCCGGTAATTTATACAGAGATCAATAAACCGAGCATAATAAAATCTTATACCCCGAAATACCTGACCCTAGGGGCGGTTTTATGTCTGCTATCGTGAATTAACGTCGTGTCACGCCCTGGGGAGGACGACTACGAACGATAGATAGACGACTGAAGAATAACTTCCGGAACTAGACAGGAACACTGGATGTACAAGAGGAATGTAAACAGTTAAAATTTAGTTACTTTATTTTAGTTTATTTATTATTCATTCACCTATTCATTTTGTTAACGAAATATTTATAATTTCACATGTTTTCTCGAATGCATCTTCAAAAAAGTTCTACTCGTAAATTTCTCATCGCAAATCGAACACTGGTAAGGCCTTTCGCCTGTGTGCGATCTCAGATGTATGGTGAGGTTGCTTCTCTGTGAAAAACTCTTCCCACACTCTCGACATTCGTGTGGTTTCTCTTTAGTGTGAGACAATGTGTGTACCCTGAGTTGGTTCTTGTTGCGAAAACTTTTCCCGCAAGTATCGCACCCAAATGGCTTCTCTCCCGTGTGGATACGTATGTGTTCTCCCAAATACCTATCACCAGCGAATACTTTCCCACAAATTTCACAGATCGCCTTCTTCACGCCATTTTTATGCTCTTTCATATGTCGCCCGAAGGACTGATGGTTATGGTACACCTTCGAACATATCTCGCAAGGATATTCCTTCTGAACGTAGTTGGGTTGGTGCTTCGCCATGTGGATCTTAAAATAGCTAGCACTTTTGAAGACTTTATTGCACGTGTCGCACGTAAAATTGAGGCCAGTGTGCAGCGTATTAACGTGCTTCTTCAAATCCCTAACTGTTAAGAAGCCGTCGTCACATAATCCACACTTATGATTAAATTCTCCAGTATGGCGAGCTGTGTGGGCAGCCATAGCAGCGGATGTCGTGCAAGCATAGTCACAATAATCGCATGAATACGTGACGTTACTGTGTTTACTCTTCTTGTGCGTTTGTAGTTCCGAGGCGGTGTTGTAGGATTTGTCGCAATGTTCGCACGCGTACTTGATGCCGTAGTGTTCCCGTCTCTTGTGATGGATCATGTAACTTCTGGAGATGTAGGACTTTCCGCAGAATTCGCATGTGTACCGGAAGTCGTCGTGTTGCGCTTTTTTGTGGGCGAGCAGTGTGTAGCGGCATTTATATTTTTTTCCACAAAATTCGCATGTTACGCGCGAGTTTTCTTCTTCTTTTGGATACCTGAAAATTAAATTTAGTTAAAAAGGATAGCAAATGGTGAAGAAGGTGTCAAACAGACTTAATAATCATCAAAAATGAAAACACAATCATGTTCCCGTATGCATTGGTAATGTAAAATAAATCGGTTATAGGAAAGTAGGAGCTTTTCAAAGGGTGGGATTATATAGTCATATTTCACAATTATCTTAAAACATATTCAATTCTAGAAAGAAGCTAGATATGCGAATGTTAAGGATATGTCGCATCATAAGTATGGAAATATAAGCTTCACTCATTTCGTGAAAGATAAGCTGGTTCATTAAATCAGTGAAGAGATAAGGAAGTGTCACTTTCTATCGACAACTTTGGTCAGATCACTACTCGTCTTCATTATTTTTCACTAATTCACACAAATACCCAACTCAAAATAGCCACTATTTATCATCTACTGCTATATTACGTTGATCACGAAGAGTGAAGGTA
This sequence comes from Protaetia brevitarsis, assembly GCA_004143645.1. Classification (NCBI taxonomy): domain Eukaryota; kingdom Metazoa; phylum Arthropoda; class Insecta; order Coleoptera; family Scarabaeidae; genus Protaetia; species Protaetia brevitarsis. Next base: position 32,866 of record RXPK01002032.1, read on the forward strand.
AATTTAACCTGCGAGGCTGTAGGAAGAACACTTATCGGTGATACAGTCTTTTTGACAATGCACATCTATCAGGCTTGTAGTTTTGTCAATAAATAATATAGTATAGTATAGTATCTCCTGCATTAATTTTGATTATTTGGTACTAAAGCTTCTCAGTTATATTTACGCTGTGACAGTCAAAATCAACGTTACAACACGACTGTGCTAGCGTCTTCTCTGTCAATCGAAGCCAAAGTTGTTCATGTGGACCCGCTAAATACGGCAAGTGACCCTTCGTTTCTCATCTCCTCGCTGGTTCAACTACCTTCCGCAGAACGTTAAATGTTTAATACATTGTAATTAAGTCAAAAAAACCCAAACATTTAACTCCTTTGCTACATCAAAATACCACTTAATCCTAACACTGCGTAGGCTTTCACGGCCGGTGTAACTATAACTAACAGCTTCTTGTGGGTTTCGCCGTGTGTCAAAACTTTCGCTCGACGTTTCGCTGTTCATACTGACAGCTTCTTCAGGATAACTGAACTGATTCTCCATGGTCCGACATTCTTCTTATATACGCCCCCTGGTGCATCCAACCGTGTAGTTTCCGCTCCATTGACCGTGACGGTTCGTAGTAGGCTCTTCCACGTGTTGCTGAGGTGGTACCCTTCTTCTCTGTTAACGGTTTTATTCTTCTCTATTTCAATGGCTTCCCTGATGAGTCTTTTCCCGTAGTTCTTGGTGGTAGTTATTACTTTTACATTCTTGAAATCCATTTTGTATCCGGTGTCGTGCATGTGTTCTGCCACCGCTGATTGCTCGGTCCTTCTTAATCTTGCGTCCCTCTCGCGTTCATTTATTCTTATGTCGATGGCTCTTCCTGTTTGTCCGACGTAGCACTGTCCGCATTGACATGTTATCTTGTAGATACCTTCTGTGTGCCCCTTGGGTATCTTATCCTTTGCGGTCGGTAGATACTGCTGGATCGACGTTGCAGTCCCGAAGCGTACTTGTACGTTACGTTTCCTCAAAATTCGGCCCTACTTTTTCGGTGACTCCTGCTATGTAAGGTAAACACGCCATCCCTCTTCGTGGTTCTGTAGTTGTCCCCAATGTCGTCTTCTTCTTAGTGGCTCTCCTTATGTCGATGTCAGTGTAACCATTCTTCTTTAGTGCTTTCTCCAAATGTATCTTTTCACTGGTAAAATGTTGTTCGTCACTGATGGTTTCGGCTCTGGATAGCAATGTTTGTATTAATGTCTTCTTCTGCATCGGATGATGGTGAGATCTTGCATGCAGATATCTATCAGTGTGCGTCTTCTTTCTAAATACTGCGTGCTGTAGCATTCCCTCTTTTGTTTTTTTTGGCCAACAAAATGCCAAAAGAAGGTTGGGACCTTATCGACCGCATAACCTGGGAAGCAGCAGAAACTGAGTTCGAGAAATCCAGAACAACACAAGTGAAGAAGTTTGCAAGGATGGAAGAAAAGAAGATCAACGAGCAACCTGGTACACTGAAGAACGTTGTGATTAATTTATCAACGAAGCTACTATCTACAGACGAAACAAAAGTACTTGCCTTAGGGATGAACTACGTCATTGCACTCAAAAAAGTACCAACAGAAGAAATCATCACAGAGGTAGAAGCAGCGATCAAAGGAATTCCGAACATCGAAGCAGAAGAAGTGCGACAAGAAGTAAGCAGAGTATTGAAGAAAGCAAAGCCACCGAAACGCAACCTATCCAGGGAAGAAGAGGCAGCACTTACAAATTTGAAAGCTGAAGAAGACATCGTTATCCTCAAAGCAGACAAAGGGAATGCAACAGTACTACTAAATAAAGAAGATTACCGGAAAAAGATGAATGAACTACTTGACGAGAACACCTACAAGGAAATAAGAAAAGATCCAACGGAGAAGATCACAAAAACAGTAAGGGAGAGCATAAAGATTTCATCGATACCTAAAGAGATGCAGAACAGGTTGCTACCAAGAGCCGCTAGACCACCCAGGCTGTATGGAATACCAAAAATACATAAAGAAGGAGTGCCATTAACACCAATTGTAAGCAATATTGGATCACCGACCTACGATTTGTCGAAATATTTAGCTAACTTACTAAAGCCATATACCAGACAAACTGCAACGTATGTGAAGAATTCGAAACATTTCGTGAATTTTCTGTCTACGCTAAAGACTGAACCTACAGACATTTTAGTAAGTTTCGACATTATATCGCTATTCACTAGCATATCCACGGAGGACGTACTGGCCTTACTTCCAGAACTTGGACTACAAGAAGACATCATTGAATTAGTGAAACTGTGCTTATCCACGACATACCTTTTGTATGAAGGAAAATACTGCGAGCAGAAGAACGGAACAGCAATGGGAAGCCCTTTATCACCAGTAATAGCCAACTTGTTTGTGGAAGCATTTGAAGAAGAAGCCCTAAGTTCCAGCGATATGAAACCCAAGTGTTGGCTGCGATATGTCGACGATACTTTTGTAATATGGCAACACGGAGAAGAAAAACTACAACAGTTCTTGGAACACATAAACTCACAGCACCCGGCCATCAAGTTTACCATGGAGAAAGAACAAAATGGAAATCTCCCTTTCCTGGATGTTATGGTTAAGAAAACAAAAGAGGGAATGCTACAGCACGCAGTATTTAGAAAGAAGACGCACACCGATAGATATCTGCATGCAAGATCTCACCATCATCCGATGCAGAAGAAGACATTAATACAAACATTGCTATCCAGAGCCGAAACCATCAGTGACGAACAACATCTTACCAGTGAAAAGATACATTTGGAGAAAGCACTAAATAAGAATGGTTACACTGACATCGACATAAGGAGAGCCACTAAGAAGAAGACGACATTGGGGACAACTACAGAACCACGAAGAGGGATGGCGTGTTTACCTTACATAGCAGGAGTCACCGAAAAAGTAGGCCGAATTTTGAAGAAACGTAACGTACAAGTACGCTTCGGGACTGCAACGTCAATCTAGCAGTATCTACCGACCGCAAAGTATAAGATACCCAAGGGGCGCACAGAAGGTATCTACAAGATAACGTGTCAACGCGGACAGTGCTACGTCGGCCAAACAGAAAGGGCAATCGACATAAGAATAAAAGAACACGAGAGGGACGCAAGATTAAGAAGGACCGAGCAATCAGCGGTGGCAGAACACATGCACGACACCGGACACAAAATGGATTTCAAGAATGTAAAAGTAATAACTACCACCAAGAACTACGGGGAAAAGACTCATCAGGGAAGCCATAGAAATAGAGAAAATAAAACCGTTAACAGAGAAGAAGGGTACCACCTCAGCAACACGTGGAAGAGCCTACTACGAACCGTCACGGTCAATGGGAGCGGAAACTACACGGTGGATGCACCAGGGGCGTATATAAGAAGAATGTCGGACCATGGAGAATCAGTTCAGTTATCCTGAAGAAGCTGTCAGTATGAACAGCGAAACGTCGAGCGAAAGTTTTGACACACGGCGAAACCCGCAAGAAGCTGTTAGTTATACCATTTAATCCTGTCAACTTGTCAATTGTATTCCAGCAGCCAGGGGCGGCTCGTCTTAGAGAGCCACGGGGCATGGTCCCACCATTGCAAATCACAAATTAATCATTAAAGAGCTTTTATTTTCTGTCAAAATACCGATAAATATACGTACACACACACATTTAAATATAGAACGAACGTTGTGGTTCCCATGATTTAATGCGATCAAACGCGCTTTGTAGTTATTTATGCAGACAAGTGGCGAACTGAGGCCACGTGTAGATCAGCTCCTGATTTCAGATGTTTGTAGGTATCAGGGCGGAGCTAGCGGAAGAGGGGGTAGTCGCAGTACATGCAAAAATTACATTGAAGTGGGGCTAGCCGTTTCCTCTCTCATTATCACGGTAGGCAAGCGTGTTAGTCAGACGCAGACGGCCGTCGAAGATCGACTATTGAAACGGCCTCGGTTTAGCACTTCCCCGCATTAAAAATTGAGTTCAAGAATATTTAATATTTATTAATTATAGTAATAAAGTGTAATATTAGTAGAGGATAACATAGCAAATTAATAACTATAGTATTTCAAATCAAAATGAACTACTATTCATATCTTTGTTAGGGTAAAAAATATGAAATTGAAATGATAAATATAATAAGGGAGTTATTCCTGAAAAATACATCATAATAGTGTTTTAAGTAAAAAAAAAGCCATTTGCTTAGGCAAACAAACAAAGAAAATAAAAATTGTGTTTCCTTTTCGTGTAAGAAAAAAATAAACTCGATCTTGCCATATTTAATCCTTAAATCGCGATTGTAATAATGGCCTTTAGCAATAAATGAAATAATAAATTACTACTACCTGAACTAAATTCATTTAAAACTTTGTAAAATTAATAAAATAGAGGATGACATGGAGGGAAAGAGGGAGTTGGCCCGTGATTGGCCCCACCATTCAATATTGTCAAGCAATCTCTCCCAGTCCAAACTAAACTGGTCACCTCTCCAATATTCCTCAGTCCAGATTTAATTTGACTGGTTCAATTCTTACTCTTTCTTTAAAAAAAAAATAATATTTTTTTTTTTTTTAATTGTACCACAAATAAAAAATGTTAATCATTTTCTACTAGACGCAAAAATAAAAATAATTAGATTTAAGCCGCAGGATAAACTGGGCGATACTTTTATATATTTTTTTTTAAATTACACGCATTTGACAAAACGTTAATTTATTTAAGTCTCTACAATAATTTCCCATGGTTCTTGGAATGGAGATTCAGAAGAGATCTGCTTACGAATTTCTTTTCACAAATGGAGCATTGATAAGGCCGTTCACCTGTATGAGATCGCATATGTATCGTAAGGTTACCCCTCTGTAGTGAAAGCCTTTCCGCACGTTTGACACTTATGGGCTTTAATTTCGTATGGGACAAGGTATGCAGGATAAGCATCTTCTTGTTGCGGAAACTTTTCCCGCAAGTAGCACACACAAAAGGCCTCTCGCCAGTATGAATACGAACGTGGTCGGCCAAAGATCTGGCGGTGGTGAATACTTTCCCGCAAGTTTCACAAACGGCGGTTTTAACACCAACTCTATGTTCCCTCATATGTGCCGCGTAAGATGTCTCGTGATGGTACACCTTAGGGCACATTTCGCAAGGGAATTCCTTCTGTACGTAATCCGGTTCGTGCTTGGCCATGTGAACTTTAAAATAGTTACCGTTCCTGAAGACCTTATTGCACTTCTCACAAGTGAAGCGTATTCCGCTATGGTGTGTACTAACGTGACTCCTCAAGCCTCCAAGTGTTAAGAAGCCATCACCGCACGTCTCACATTTGTGTTTACATTCTCCAGTGTGACGGGCCCTGTGAGTGGCCATTATATGCGCTGTCGTGCAGACATAATCGCAGTACTCGCACGAATGCGTTTCTTTAGCGGAGTGTTTGCTATATTTGTGAGTTTGCAGATGCCCTAGCGTATTATAGGACTTTCCGCATTCCTCGCAAGTATGTTTAATACCGTAGTGCTCTGCTTTCTTGTGTGTTACCATAGTGTGCTGAGAAGCATATAATTTCCCACAGAGTTCGCATGAGTATCTCAGACCTTCGTGTTGTACCTTCTTGTGATTTAGAAGCCTGGAGCGGCGTTTGAACGATTTTCCACATAATTCGCAAGAAAAGCCGGTGAATCCTTCACTTTTTAGAAACCTAAAAGTAAAAGATTGTTAAAATGGATAAACATATAATGCAATTTCAAAGTGGGCTTAGTAAATTGCAGCAATATATCAATGAAGGTAAACCATACAATAAAAGTAATCGAATTAGTATTACAGGGCCCTTACTAAGTCGATCGGGGGTGCAAAAGTGGTTGGACTAAAATAATATCATACATGAACACAAATCCTTCGTTAAAACTGTATATTTGAAGTAAAATTTAATACAAATAAAAAAACAGAGCTGGAGAAGAGTTAAATTGGTTCCCAAAGCAAAATATCGGGTTTCAGTATTAACGAGATAACAAATATTTTTGTTACTTTACTGTAACTTAATGAATTTATTCTAAAAATTGCTATCCCCTTAAAAAAAACAAATACTTAAATTAAATGTTAGAGCATCTGTCTATTCTCTAATCTAAGAATGATGGCAATCACCTTGCGTTAGATTTTATTTGTGCTTTACTTATATCAAAAAAACTAACAATATTCTAAATAGTGAATTGTTCTATTGACAATGCTTTCGTAGTAATGTATTAATTCATTCCTCATCTAACCCTTAGGCCCTTTTTAGCCAAAACTTTGCTGTCGCGTCTTCTAATGATACCTAAACCAAATATCAAATATGAATGCTCTCGAATATTTCTTTCTTGAGATAGAAATGAAAAAAAAGAGTTGTGTAAGAGACATTTTGAGGTGGTTGTAACGCCTGTATATGATATTTTGGGGAAAAAAAATCTAAAAACACATAAATTTTATTTTTTAATGTAGTTTATGGATTAGAACAGAAAAATATGCATTTCTAATTTACGTAGTGGGGAGATTAAAATTTGTTCTTATTTTAACACCTTACAACCTCTATCACGCACCCTGTCTTCTTATTAAACCAAAATGTCCGAATTGTCAAGAAAAACATTTTACTTTTTAGTTCAGATCGATATCTTTTCTACTTCCAAAGATATCGTTGAAAATATGTTTTAGGAGAGTAATTTTAGGGGTCTGTATCCCTCCTACAAGTGAATATCAGCAGTTAAAGCAAAATACGGGTCGATTATTTTTCACATGCTTGCAAAATTTTATCAAAATCGGAGGTGACCAGTTGGGCGATTTTGCTTGTAACTAACCCGTACATAGGCGAAGAAAATTAACCTTTTTTTTATTACAAACAAATGGTGTTACATACATAAAGAAATTAGCAAATGAAGTGGTTGTTTAAGGTTACAAAGGGTATTCCTATTTAGTAGTACATCAAAATTGTTAATTATTATTAATTTATTATATTAGATCAGAAAATATGTAATATCTAAGAAAATTAAGAAATACATTTCGATTCAACAGTAATTTTTTTTTTTTTTAGAATAGAGTATATTCATTGTCATTGTTCTGTTAAAAAGAACATAGACATTGTCAATCACATTAATACAAAAATGTACAGGGCACGCCATTACGAATGGACACATGTTAAATATTCTTCAATAGAATAGAAGCTATGTTCATACAAAAAAGTTTTTAGTTTAGTTTTGAAATGGAATTTGTTACTACAAGTTTTTATATCTTCTGGTAGTTTATTGAAGAATATCATTCCTTTATATGCTGGGCTAAATTCAAATGCTTTCGTACTATGTACTAGTATACTTTTGTTTATTCCATTGCGTATCGTCATAGCGCTATATATATCAGAATTTCTTAAAAATGTATTTTTATTATTTTTCAAATTCATCAAAATTTCATATATATACAAACACGCCACGGGGAGAATATTCAGTTGCCTAAATAAAGGACGACAAGAAACGTCAAAGGACTTACACAACATGCAACATAGGATTTTTTTGCACGGTAATTTTTTTTAAAAACTAGGTGTGGCGCCCCAGAACAAAATGCCGTGATTCCACATACGCGAAATAAAATATTCTAAGCGAATCAATGCTTACGGCATCCCTAAGACATCGCAGTCCATATAGAGCACTAGCTTACGCGATAGTGTGGTACAGTGCAGATCAAATTTTAATCTAAAATCCACAGTCAAACCCAAAAAGTTAACATTATCACTTTTGCCGTATGGATTCATTATTACCCGACACATACAGGCTGCTACTACACTCCACCATCGTCAGCGAAAATCGCATCAGACCCGTCTTATCGTGGTTAAGTACTAAATTGTTAGCACCACACCATCTCATCATGGTCCGGACCAATTTAGATGTTAAATTAGAGGCCGATTCAACAGTATTAGTCGTTATAATACAACTTGTATCATCCGCATACTGTGCTAGTCTGCAATAATCAAGTGTCGACTGTAAATCATTGACATAAATTAAAAATAGAGTGGGACCTAATATTGAACCTTGCGGAACACCGCATGTTAAGTCAATGTAATCGGAACTATATGTCATTATCATATCATCTTGAACGCCCTTAACACTAACCACAAATTGCTAATTCTAAATACTAAATGACAAGAAGAAGTTAATACCTAAGCATAAGGTAATTTTAATCTCGATAATTTGAATATATTAAAACTCGTGTATTTGTTTAGATGAAAAAAAAAATTTTGCAGATAAAGTTTGCCATAATTATAATTAAGAAAAGCAATTTTACAAATAACGACAAAAATTTGGCTTAAACTTCTCGATATTTGAATAAAATGTAACCTGGTCAAATACCTGCAAAACATTATTAGTAAAATAAATTTGCATAAGGAATAATCAATTGTCAATAACATACCATATGATATCGTGTTGGTAAATATTTTACCAAACGGCATCACTAACATAAATATTGCACAAAATGAGACAACATGATAAAAGATAGGAAAGAATGTATTTATACACGTTAGAAAGATAATGTACACCCATAGCCCATGACAGCTTGTATTCTGTCAAGAATAACTGCAAAACGTTCTAACTTATTCTAAAAAATACTGCTGTTAAAGTTTTTATTTGTTGAAACAATCTTTTTACATATTTAATTATAAGGATAAAATTATTAGGTAATTCGATGTGTTTAATAAAATTACTCATTCAGGACTTTAATATTTTGTTATTTAATAATTTACAACTTTGTCTACGATATTTTAACAAAATATGAAATAATAACAATAAAATATATGAATAATGCTTACAATTTGAATATAATAATAAACTTAAATGAGTTTTAATTAAGTTTTGACTATTGTTAGTGTGTACTATTTCTAGAAATAATAGTTTTTTTTTTTATATAATTATTTCCAACAACAAGAATTTTGGTGCTTTCATAATTAAAATTCTGATCTAAATCATAAAAATGTGAACAAGGCACCTATGCAGTATCGCTTTTATGTTGAGCCAATCCATTCTTAACCTCTGTGAAATTTAATCAATATAGCAACATTGTCAATCACGACAGGGAATGTTATGCTTAGCCATGGGCAAAATAGTGGAAGTAAATCCCATTTTCCAAGCACCACACATATTCGTGTTTTGTCGGCTCATGGAAAATAGGTAGGTAACACAAACACTCAGTGACAAGGCGAATATACACGAGTTATATAATCGTTGTAAAACGAGATTAACTTCTCCTATATTCCCAATCGCCAGTTATTTGTTGGTTCGTGAAGATTATTCCAACGATTGTTTTGCAATTTTAATTGCTAATTAAAGTTTTTAAATTGTGGCCATCATTCGTCACCAATGTGTAAGTCTATTTTTCACAATAATAACGGTATTATACTTTGATTTATAGGATGGTTGGTATGAAACTTCAAGACTCTATAAGAGGGGTTAAGATTTTGATACCAATTCAACATGATAATGTTATTTTCTGTTCTTACGACTTTAGTATGCAGGAAAGATACATGAATTTCATTTTCCAATTGGAGGGGTGAATTTTAAATTATTATTATTATTATCATAAGAAGTAAATATATTCCAATTGAAGCGATCCACCTCAAATAACTCTTTATTTGCTGTAATTTATTTATCATTCCTGGAAGCGCAGGAGCCCCAAGATGGATCTTGTGACCATTCATTTAAAAGTCTTTTAATTCTCTTTGTATTAAAAAATATTTTTTTAATCAGTAAGCAAAAAGAGCATAATATGTAACTTTTAAAAAAAATCTTCCATATTCAAATTTTAAAGGTGGGGCTGCTTCCCCTCCAAGAATGATTTTAAATCTTCAAACACGTCATTAAACGTTGTCGCCTTTAATATGACCATTGACAGGTTTCGGACTGTTTCAATGTTTCTTTTTTCCACCATGTATTCTGTATAAGATATCGGTTTTTATCTTTTTATTTAAAAAATAAATGTCAACAAAATTAAAATTGTATACAATCACTAGTCGCGTATATTCAGTTCAGAAAATCTGAAATTTTATAAAAAAAAACAATGCTCAATGAGATACTACTTTGACGCTTTTTTGTATGTAGTCATATTTAATATGCGTATATCAAGAAATAATTTGTTAAAAACTTTCAAACAAACATACTTGGGGGTTTATTCATAATGACAAGACTTATGAGCTGGTACAGAATAATAATGTTTACCTCAGGTATCATAGGTCTTATTGAAGCAAATGTTACAAGCGAAGTACTTACTGAGCTTTTTAGCATATATAGCACATTCATATAGAAATGAGAGTCAAAATGCCATATTTCTTAAAAACAGGTTGACAAGAATCGGGCTTTCGCATAGAAAGCATTGTCCTTAATAAATGCTTTTGCATAACAAAACAATGATGAAAAGCGGAAGACTGGCCTCAGAATATAATGCCAATGTAACTCAAACGAGATGCAATATGTGCATAATAAAACATTAACAGCGTATCGATGCTAGCACAATCTCTAAGTTTAAGTAAAGCCTAGTTTAAAGAACTTAGTTCAAAATATGATGATGATGGTGATCCCTACGAGAGTCACATCCTGGAGACGAACAAGAAGTGAAGCATCCACAACTCGTTGAGTGGTAATAAAATTTACAAAAGTTTTATTTGTATTAAGAGCTAGGCCATTGCGACTGCACCACGAAGACATAGTATCGCCAAATGCACTACCAGCCAAAGAAACAGCAGCATCATCGACACCTGAAACCACCACAGTCAGTGGTGTCATCAGCAAACTGACAAAGAACTCTATCAGGGAAAAGTTGCTCAAGTCGTTAACAAATATTATAAACAAAAGCGGTGCCAAAACAGATCCCTGGGGCACGCCCTGTGACACCCGCGAGGGAGTGGAGCAATAATCACGATCACCCTGCTCGAATAGTCACAAGCTGTGTACGGCCACTCAAATATGATGCAATCCATTGATTACAGCGTCCACTCAAACCATAAAATGACAACTTGTGCAGTACGAGACCATGATTCACGCTATCGAGGACTTGTGTCAAATCAAAAAATGGTCCCCCAACCCGATTACCGGTCAGTAAAAGTTCATATATTATGTCTAGAGTTTGTAACAACGCACTAAGAGTTGATCGGGATTTAACGAAACCGAACTAACTAGGTGATGACATATTAAATTTATTTATAAATAACGTAATACGCATAAAAAACTATAACTTTTTTCCAAAATTTTCGTGAAGGGAGACAAAACCGAAATGGATCAATAATTAGAAACCAACTGCCTATCACCCCTGTTGTAGACTGGAATCACTTTCGCAATCGTAAGAATGCCAGGCAACAGACATCAGAAAGTGACTGATTAATAACCATCTTAAGAGGGGGAGCTATATATTCAGCAACGCACCCCAGTATATCACAAGGAATACCTTGTTAAATAAATTAAGAGTTATTTGAGGTCGCTCGCTTCATTTGGAATGCTCTATGTATGTATTTATGCTAGTATACACCATATAATCAGGTATAAAGCGCATTCCAGCTGGTACTCTTTTCAAATATCCTTAGTTATGTATACAGGTTGTTTTGAAACATCGCTTAAAGATTTTAAGGGCATGTAGTATGATCGAAAATAAGGTTAAAAGTCATAATAAACTAATGTTCACAAATCAACCGTTTACGAGATAACAGCGAGTGTTCCTAGTAATACATGGATATAACATATCCCAGTAAACAGGTGCTTATCAGCTATTGTTTTATGACAGTTTAATTTGACGTTTTGTGCAATTTGTAGCAATTACAATGGTTGCGTATTGTAATGCTGAAATGAGCGATATGGTGTTCATGTACGGTCGTGCTAATGGGAATTCTTTACAAGCACGTCGCTTCTATACTGAAACGTTTCCTGATCGCCAACTGCCTTCGCATGTGATGTTTCAGACGGTGTTTCAACGACTAAGAGAAACTGGTTCGTTTGAGAAACGGTCTTCTGATACTGGACGCCAAAGAATAGCATGTACTCCACAGATAGAAGATCGAATTTTCAATATTATTGATGAAAATCCCGAAACTAGTGTTAGAAGAATTTCGACTCAAGTGGGTGTAAGCAGCAATCTTGCTTGGAGAACTCTTCAAGAGCAACTCCTATACCCCTATCATATCCAACGGGTACAAGCCCGTACTGCTCCGGATTATCAAGCGAGAAGGGCTTTCTGTGAGTGGTTTTTGCGAACAGCTGCTGATCGGCCAGATTTCGCTGATAACATCCTTTTCACTGATGAAGTTGGTTTCACTAAAAATGGAATATTTAATTTCCACAACAATCACGTTTGGCGTGACGAGAATCCTTATGCTCCCGTTGAAGCCAGGCACCAGCAATGTTTCTCTCCAAACATCTGGTTAGACATGATAGGGGAACGGTTGTTAGGACCGATTGTTTTGCCACAACGCTTAACAGGTCTTGCATACCTCGAGTTCTCGAAAAATACTTTACCTAAACTTATAGAAGATTTACCTATAAACCTAAGACTGAACCTCTGGTTTATGCAAGATGGAGCTCCACCGCACTTTACGAGTGCTGTTAGGGAACATCTTAACAATGGATTTCCTGGGAGATGGATAGGGCGAACAGCTCCCATTGCTTGACCTCCAAGGTCTTCCGATCTAAACCCGTTGGACTTTAGTATCTGGGGTTATTTGAAAAGTTTAGTGTACGCAACACCGGTAAACGATTTTCCAGAGTTGCGCCAACGAATAGAACACTGTTGCCAGATAATACGAGAAAAACCCTTGTTTTTTGAAAGAGTGCGCGCTTCCTTTGAAAGCAGATGTAGATCCTGTGTCGAAATGGAAGGACTTCATTTTGAACATTTTCTTTAGTTATAATCTATTTTATGTTAAAATGCAATAACATCTTAATAGAAACCGCTAAAGCAAGCTTATTCTGCAATTGCGATAAAATCGTAAACAGTTAATTTGTGGACATATGTTTATTATGACTTTTAACCTTATTTTCGATCGTACTACATGCCCATAAAATCTTTAAATCTGTATATATTCAGTGACAAGGCATTTATTCAATTCTAGGCAATAATTTCCCATGTTTCCTGGAATGCATATTCAGAAAAGATTTGCTCGCAAATTTTGCTCCACAAATCAAACACTGATAAGGCCGTTCACCTGTATGAGATCGCATGTGTATCGTAAGGCTACCCCTTTGTGAGAAAGCCTTCTCACACACCTGACACTTGTGGGGTTTCACCTTAGTGTGGGACAATGTGTGAACGGTAAGCAAGTTCTTGTTACGAAAGCTTTTCCCACAAGTATCACATCCAAAAGGCTTCTCGCCAGTGTGTATACGGACGTGTTCGTCTAATGATCTAGCGCTGGTTAACACTTTTCCGCAAATTTCACAGATCGCTGGTTTTAACACCAACTCTGTGTTCTCCTCATATGTGCCGCGTAAGATCTCTCGTGATGGTACACTTTAGGGCACATCTCGCAAGGGAATTCCTTCTGGACGTAATCCGGTTCGTGTTTGGCCATGTGAATCTTAAAGTAGCCAGCATTCCTGAAGACCTTGTTGCACTTCTCACAGGTGAAACGTATCCCGCTGTGTTGTGTACTAACGTGACTCCTCAAACCGCCAAGTGTTAGAAAGCCATCACCGCACGTCTCACATTTGTGTTTACATTCTCCAGTATGACGGGCTCTGTGAGTGGCCATGATGTGCGGTGTCGTGCAAACATAGTCGCAGTACTCACACGAATGCGCGGCCCTGGACGAGTGTTTGCTATCCTTGTGAGTTTGCAGGTGTGCTGGAGTGTTATAGGACTTCCCACACTCCTCGCAAGTATATTTAATACCGAAGTGCTCAGCTCTCTTGTGGGTTACCATAGTATGCCAAGAAGCATATAATTTGCCACAGAGCTCGCACGAGTATCTGACACCCTCGTGATGCACTTTCTTGTGACTGAGCAGTCTAAAGCGACATTTATATGTCTTTCCACATAATTCACAAGGATATCCTCTCACCCCTTCTGTCTTTGGAAACCTAAAAATAGAAAATTGTTAAAAAGAATAGAAAAATTTTCAAAAAAAGTGGTAGCATTCCAAAAATTATCAAGAATAAGTTGATAAACAAATTTTATGTCGTTTAATGATAATTGCTACAACATTGACTATCTACATCTTCATATATACCTGTATACATATTAAAATATCAGTTTCAACCAACAATTAATATTACAATTACAAATTCACTGTTTAGTTTAGTTTTAGCTGCATCTAGCAACTAACAATTTACTTGTTAGTTGGATTGCTAACGACCCAGTGAAGTAAATTCAAATTTCCCGCAATTATTTTTAGTAACTTCAACATTAAAGCATGAAATTACCTACGATTTTGTATTACATTAATAGTTATTTGACATACCTTTAAGTTGAAGTTACTAAAAATAATTGCGGGAAATTTGAATTTGGTTCACTGGGAATTTTTTTTTCAATTAAATTAATTAGTAGTAGTTAAGAGGTGTCACAGAAGTTAGTTTACGTTTTCATACATTAAAACTACGTGACAAAAGTGGAATTATTAAGTAATTAGTAAACATTGTTCACTGAGTGTCTTCTTAATAACAGAAAGTGGCCACTTAATTTACTTTTCATCACTTCTTTCAAATTTAAGAAAAGTAAAAAGCTGTTTTTTTTGACACCTTCTTTCGGTGATCGTATTATAACAGGAGAGCGGCGAATGCCTTTTTGTCTTCGCAATATCGTCCTTATTTTTCAACAAAGAACTACCCCTATCAATTTCTTCGCATTATTCGCTTACACCCTGTATATTTAAGATGTTGTTTTAATTGTCGATAATATAGATAACTATAGTCGTACTTCTGTATATTTCTGTAAATATATTATTGTGGTTTCTATAATAGATTTACCTGGCTGATGTTTTAAAAGAATAAATAAATTTTTATAATTAAATCTGCCTTTTCTTACAGATATCTATTTTATATGTTTAATAATATACAACAATTAATACAATCCCACTTCACTAGATGCCTGTAAACTTCTTTTTGCAATTAGTGCCGTAACCATACCATTTATTCCACTAGTGCCGTAATAGGGTCTATTACAGCACTAGTTGCGTAATAGAAATGGACCATTTAAGCAGATTTATTTTAAGTTGTCACATGCAACAGAAATGAGATGTCAATATGATTTTGTAAGCAAGTTTGAGTTATTATATTAAAATTCATTGTAAGATTTGATATTTTAATTAATCTTTGAAATAGTACAACTTTATAAACATTTATATAACGTTTGAATTATCTTTCGAAGTGATAGTGATACCGTGTGCAGTAGAAACATTCTGTTGAAAATTATCGTTCTCTGCGATAGTGATATTGCTTCTGCTGGAGTACTCAAACTGTGAACCATTCCCAGAAGTTCCAGGTAGATTCACATTATTTTCATGTGCAAACATATTTCCAACATCATTTTATTTTCATAGAAAGGCAACGTAACCTTCAGCAAACAGCCGTGTTTTCCAGCCACCTAATCGTTTTATAGTTAAATATCACCTCCAGTATTTGCTATATGTGTTCGCACTGGATCTTCTAAAACAATTTCCTGTATAAAGATGAGGATCTGTTAAATGAAGAAAACTGCCAATTTGTTTATGAACATTCCCATGTGCTAATACCATAGGGCTATTAATTAAGCAGCCATGACGATAAGTTAGAAAAAACGTTTGTGAGTAACTGTTTTAGGCCGCAGATTATATATTTTTTTATAGTTCGATGCAGTTTACATCAGTCATACGAACATTCTGGGTACATTTGTTTTTGTTTTAGGTATGTTGACTATATGGAATCGGAATTGTATTGAAGATCTTCCACACATATATTAATTTAATTCTTCTCGCCTACAGGCTCCATTATATCCTATTATCAAAATAACCTAGAATATAAAGAATGTACAAAAAAGTAACGAAATAAAATCAACATTAACCTTTATAGCTAAGTATATTTATCATCGGCTTCTTTCAAAAATCTATGAATATCTTCTTCTTCTAAAATTTTAGATTTTTTTGTTTGATACCTTTTAATAGCCGTTTTAAATAATGCTTGAAGTTTCATATATTTTGATATATTCCACATTTCTATGTACATTTAAACACGATCTTAACATCGAATAAATCGACCATAATGATGACGATTTATAATCTTACGTAGCATTTCAAAAATAAGCAAGTAAGACGTTCTTCAGAAATATAGAAGAATTTCCTTTCTTTGCACCATTTCTCAAAATTTTTGTATCGCTTTGATACATAGTGTACGATTTCTCCGGAAGTAAATTATTATGGTTTTTTCAGCAATTTGCCCGTATTTTCAGGCGGAGTGCATGAAAAAGTTGTAGAACTCATATTAAATATTTATAATATAGTTACTTTAGTAATATAATATATAACAAATTTCAAAAATTGTGTCAATTTAAATTAACTTGTCAATTTAAATCTTGTGCAAACCAAGGTGACAACCGTTGACAACCGCCACAAAATTTCCCTAGATATCAAATTTTTCTCGTTTTGCTTTTACAAAAAGAGAAATTTTAAAACTAATTGCAAAAAATAGCATACACGTTTCATTTGACATTAAAGCACTCATTCAGTTAAGAAACTCGTGGCTACGCCACTCTGAATTCGTACTTTGAAACGTCAAAATGAAACTTGTCTTTTAATATACTATTATATGCCCGATATATCTAGAGTTCACCACTGCAGATCATGCGCACTAATGATCTTCCTTCTTACTAACCAATGAGTAGGTGGCCGCACGCCTTGATTCTCCTAAATGACTAACTTGTACATTATTTGTTTTTACTTTGTTAAATATGAATTTATAGTTCAATTTTTAATCGTTCAATGTATTAAAAGAGCTTTTTATGTATTAATAAAACAGTGTAATTTTAAATAACATGCATAATTTATTAACAAATTTATATCGAAAACATATAAAGAGTATGAGAACTCTTACCCAGGGTGAGTATGCTGCAAACTTCTCCTAGACCCCTCACCACAAACTGCACTAAACTGGGCGTACGTTTCGATAGCGAAGCTATCATCATCAGCAGAAAGCACTGAACGTGAACTCTTCAGTGGAGTTCAGTTACTGGTATACTGGTAATGTTAAAATACTTTAGAGTATTTTTGTCAGGGTGAGTATACTTATTTAGAATGTTCAAATCAAATATTAACTACTGTCCAATATATTTTGGTTTCATAATTATCACATGTGATTATTATCACACTTCACTTATCACTAATCAAAGTCCTTTCTTTCTCAATCTTCCTCAGGCCACACCAAACAGGCTTTCGAAGATATTGGCGTAATTACTGAACACGTCATACATCTTTAAAAAAAAACTTTTCCTTCTAAAGACGGTTGGGATTTGACTACAGCATTGGGTCAAGCACACCCAAGGCAAGGGCCTAAATATATAATAAGGAAATTAATACGTTTCTACATCTTCAATTAAACACATTTAATGACAAAACATTTATTCAATTCTCTACTACAACGATTTTCCATGCTTCCTGGAGTGTATATTCAAAAAAGCTTTGCTCGCGAAATTCTCTTCGCAAATCGAGCACTGATAAGGTCGTTCGCCCGTATGAGACCGCATGTGTATCTTAAAGTTACTCCTCTGGGAAAAACCCTTTCCACACATTTGACATTCATGGGGCTTTTCTTTAGTGTGGGATAATGTGTGGACGATGAGCAGAGCCTTGCTGCGAAAACTTTTCCCACAAGTATCGCATCCGAAAGGCTTCTCTCCAGTGTGGATACGTCTGTGATCGTCTAAGGATGCGGAACTAGCAAGTACTTTTCCGCAAATATCACAAACCGCTCCCTTAACGCCATTTCTATGCTCCCTCAGATGTACCGCGTAAGATCTCTTGTCATGGTACACTTTTGAGCATATCGCGCAAGGGAAATCCTTCCTCACGTAGTGTGGTTCGTGCTTGGTCATGTGAATTTTAAAATAGCTGGCGCTTCTGAAGACCTTATTGCACTTCTTGCAAGTGAAGCGGACTGTGCTGTGTTGCGTACTAACATGGATCTTCAAATATCTGAGGGTTAAGAAGCCTTCATCGCACAGTTCGCATTTATAATTATATTCGCCGGTATGGCGTGCTATATGAGCGGCCAAGGTAGACGATTTGATGCAACTATAATCGCAATGGTCGCATGCGTACGTTTCTCTGCTTGTGTGTTTGTTATTCTTGTGAGCTTGCAGGAGTGTAGCGGTTTTGCATGATTTGCCGCAATGCTCGCAAGTATACCTAACGCCGTAGTGTTCCGCATTCTTGTGATTTGCCAGACCGTGCGAGCTGGAATATAATTTTCCACAAAGTTTGCACGGGTACCTGAAGCCATCGTGTCGCGTTTTCTTGTGAGTTTGGAGTGTAAAGAGGCGTTTGTACGATTTTCCGCATAATTCGCAAGAAAAATCTCTAGGACTTCCTGGCGTTTTCAGAGATCTAAAAATAAAATATTGTTAAAAGAAAATAGATGTTAAGGATTTATATACAACTTCAAAATATGCTTTAATAAATCTGAAAACAACGGAAATTTATGCAAATGAAAACACAAGGATCATGACGATATTGGTAGGTGTCAATATCATAAAAGACAACAAATATACAGATTGTTCGTTGTATACAGGGTATTCCACGTAAGTGGTTCATTAAAAGTTTATGATGTTCTATTATTTACTTATATTTGAGATTTTGGCACAGTATCTGTTCGATTGGAACTATAAACTGTAAAATACCTTAACCAAAATATCAGCTTCCGGTTGACCGGAAAATGGATGTCAACTTTCTTATTTTAAATAGAATGATCTAATTGTTTATTCATTTTTGGATTCTACAACTATAGTACGTCAGTTTTCATTAGCTATTCCTATAGTCTGTTTTTAGTTTGAAGTTTTTTTTCTTTTTTTTTTTAGTCATAATCATTGCCATCATTGAGAAATTAATATCTCGGTTAATACTGCAAGTAGAGATTCCAAATTTGCTATGTTATGAATGTAGATATTACTCTAAGAAACGATAACGCCACTTTACATTCTAACATACAGGGTGTTCAAAACTGAGGAACAAGTTGACATATATTTTAAATGCAGAAAACTCATTTTTTTTAAATAGAGCATCTGTATTTTAATTCGGAATTAAGAAGTAAATATCATCCCCTATCATTTTATATCAGCATTCCCTATACCTATCTTTAATAGATTTTGAGATATGAACGACTTTTTGTTAAACAGACTAAGGGTGATTTTCATATTATCACTTTAAAGCTTTAAAATCACTTTAATTTAAAGTTGTCATAAATAATACACAGACTTTTGTTAAGTGTCTAAAGTGACATTTATTATGAAACCTGTCTATCCCCCTATTATATTTGCGTGTTTGTAGCTAGCTCTGAATGGGATTAATAGCAAATTCATTACTAACCAAAAGTGTTTATGTATATCATTGTAATTTTACACTTCGCACAACGCAATATTAATAGAAATGCTATTTCGAACAGACATTCTTGTATGGTTATTCAAAAATAATACCTTGAATGTGACGTGAATCCATTTCAGAGCCAGCTACAAACATTTAAAGATAGGGCTACTTAGTCTGTTTTTTAATAAAAGTCGCTCATATCTCAAAATCTATTAAAGATAGGTATAGGAATGCTCATATAAAGTGATAGGGGATGATATTTACTTCCTAATTCCGAATTAAAATACAGGGTGTTTCTATTTAAAAAAAGATGAGTTTTCTGCATTTTGAAAATATGTCACTTTGTTCCTCAGTTTTGAACACCCTGTATGTTAGAATGTAAAGTGTGGTTACCGTTTCTTAGAGTAATATCTACATTCATAACATAGCAAAGTTGAGTCTCTACTTGCAGTATTAACCGAGATATTAATTTCTCATGATGGCAATGAATATGACTAAAAAAAAAGAAAAACTTAAATAACTCAAAAACGGCAACATGTAGCTATAGGAATAGCTAATGAAAACTGACGTATTTAAAGTTGTAGATTCCAAAAATGAATAAAAAATTATATCATTCTATTTAAAACAGCAAAGTTGACATCCATTTCCGGTCAACCGGAAGTGAAAATATCACTTAGGTTAAGATGTTTTGCATTTATAGTTCCAATCGAACAGATACTGGTGCCAAAATCTCAAATATAAGTAAACAATAGAACATCATAAACTTTTAATGAACCAGTTACGTGGAATAGCCTGTATATGGTCGATGATCATCACTTC
Source organism: Protaetia brevitarsis (assembly GCA_004143645.1). NCBI lineage: Eukaryota > Metazoa > Arthropoda > Insecta > Coleoptera > Scarabaeidae > Protaetia > Protaetia brevitarsis. Next base: position 53,237 of record RXPK01002032.1, read on the forward strand.
GACAGTTGTATGAGAGCCGCATTCGAATGCAGTCGATATTTGTTTAGTTCAGAATCTCGGTGCATTAAAATTTCTTATATTTTTTTATTTAATTGTTGCTATTTATAATATAAGTAAATATTTCAACTATTTTTAGATGCATTGGTGTTTATTTGTTGTTCTCCTATACCAATGTTCTACGATTTTGCAAACTTCGATGCCAGCCTCACAAATCAACATCTCTTCTCACGATTCCCAAGAAAATGTAAACTGGTGTAAAACCAGTGCTATCGCTCGATGTATATGTCTTTCGTGTGTGGAAAGATGTTCAACTTTTCTGAAACAACTGACGCAAAATTTCGAAGTTGATCTTTATTTATTTTTCTTAAAAAATCCACATCTTTAAAGCCTGCACTTCATAAAAATAAGATACAAATAAATTGAAAGCAGTTGCAACTCGCCGTGCTAGCATACTAGTTGTGAAATTAGCTGTTAAAGATACTGAAATAACAGCTTTCATCCACCCCCACAGCTGCTACTCTATTTCTACTTGTTCTATCATCAAGCTTAAACCCGTGTCCATTACATTCGCTTTACATTACAATTACATTACAATTACAGACGTGCGATCTGGAGTATAACGAGCCTTAAGACATCGACAAACAAACATATGGTAATGGCATTGTAACAGTAAGCGATTTGTAAAATCTATATAAGAAATCTGGAACTTCTCTGGCTTTATATATTTATTTATGTTAGTGTTTAAATTGAGCTCAAGTACTCTTTATGTTTATATTTCTGTGTTTTTGTTTTTGTACAACTATATGAATTGTTCAGTTCAGTTATCCTGAAGAAGCTGTCAGTATGAACAGCGAAACGTCGAGCGAAAGTTTTGACACACGGCGAAACCCCCAAGAAGCTGTTAGTTATAGTTACACCGGCCGTGAAAGCCTACGCAGTGTTATGTGAATTGTATTTTTGTCCTTTATTTGGAGCAATCTGTTGGGCAAATATATTATTAATTATTATTATTATTATTATTATTATTATTATTATTATTATTATTATTATTATTATTATTATTATTATTATTATTATTACCCTATAACTATGTATTTTCAATGGGCATTCGAATGCGATTTGCTCACTTTACTTTCATGCTTTTTGTACACTAACACACTCTTCTCCAAACATTTCGAACACACACTAAACAAGATAGATATTGCCAACGAATTTACCAAACACCATTTATAACTTTTAAAATAGGGTATTTCTTAAACAAAAAAATTAATTATTCCCTTATTGAATTTGCATCACTTCTGAAAAACAAAAAAAAAACATTAGGGCTTACAATGTAAAACATATCAAAATACCTTCTGCCCAATAAGAAAAAAAAAACATTGATTTCTATTTACAATTTTGCAGCATTATGGAATATATTACATAGATGTTCATACACTGTAAAAAAAGTTGCAGTAAAATTACATGTAAAATCGTTGGTAACAAAGTTGCCTACAATTTTACAGGTAAATTTGCTTCATAAGGTAAAATTTCAACCATCTAGTAAATTTCACATGCTGATGTGCTTTTCAAAGATTGTACTGTAAATTCGTTATGTAATATTTTTTATATGAACTCTATATTTACCGAACACTGTGAAGTAATTTTCATATGTAGTTTTATAAAGAGAGCAAAGCAACTTACCTAATTCTTTTATAGCACCAATAGGTCATACTGAATCGGCTCAACCAGGGATCGAGAATGAACACGCTTACCGCGAAATCTACGATTGTTTGTGACGTACATGATATCATTGAGCCAATAATACGTTCGACAAATGAATAGATTACTCCCGCACAGATATAATAATCCAATAACGCAATCAACATTGCGGCGTATGAATTTCGTATTTTCCATGATATCTATAGTTTCACCGAAAATTCAAGTAAACAAATAAATCTAAAAGATCCTCATATTTTTTTAACGCAAAGTTAATAGTTCACTAGTAAAAATTACTTTTTAAAGTGCACTAAATTGCCCCAAAAATTCAATTTTACACTTTTAAGTAAATTTTGAGAGTAAATACAAAATTGTACATGTTTTTTCCTGTTATATTCCTTTGAATTTTTTGTTACATCTTAAACTACATGAAAAGCTATAGATTTCACCGAAATTTTCTTTTCCATGTTTAAATATCCTAGAAAAACATGTAAAACAAAAATTACATGATTTATTGTGGTAAATTCACAACGTTATTACATGTAATAATCCGGATTTACCATGGCAAAATTACTGTAATTTTTTACAGTGTACCATTTTATTCTACTTAGTTACCTTCTTTAACACAAAGGGGTATTTAACTATGTACAATTAATTAAACAAATTCACCGACAAAACATTTATTTAATTATCTACAACGATTTTCCATGCTTCCTGGAATGCATATTCAGAAAAGCTTTGCTCGCGAATTTCTCTTCGCAAATAGGACATTGATAAGGCCGCTCACCTGTGTGCGATCGTATGTGTATCTTTAGGTTACCCCTCTGAGAGAAAGCCTTGTCACACACTTGACACTTGTGGGGCTTTTCCTTGGTGTGGGATAATGTGTGCACGACAAGTAGAGGCTTATTGCGAAAACTTTTTCCACAGGTGTCACACCCAAAAGGCTTCTCGCCCGTATGAATGCGCCTGTGTTCCTCCAGAGATCTGGCAGTAGAGAATATTTTCCCGCAAATTTCACAAATCACCGTGTTCACCCCACTTCTATGCTCCCTCATGTGAGCCGCGTAAGACTTCTCGTGATGGTACACTTTAGAGCATATCTCGCAAGGATACTCCTTCTGAACGTAGCCCGGTTCATGCTTGGCCATGTGACTTTTAAACCACTTGGCGTCCTTGAGAACTTTATTGCATTTTTGACATGTAAAACGGGGACCGGTGTGATGCGTAATACGGTGTTTCTTCAAACTTTGCGACGTTGAACAGCCGGCGCCACAGATTTCACACCAATGTTTATATTCACCAGTGTGACGAGTTCTGTGGCTCGCATGGTATCCGCTTTCGTGCATATATAATCGCAATACTCGCATACGTATCTGATGTCGGTGTGAACGCTGTTTCTGTGAATTTGCAGATAGGTAGGAGTGCTGTAGGATTTTCCGCAGTCCTGACAGGTGTATTTGATACCGTAGTGTATACCTCTCTTGTGCGTTATCATAGCGTCTCGAGAGGTGTAGGATTTTCCGCAGAATTCGCACGGGTACCTGACGCCATCGTGTTTCGCTTTCTTGTGTTTTAGTAGCGTAAAACGGCATTTGTACGACTTCCCACATACTTCACAAGCAACGAGTGAACTGTCAGTTTTGGGAGATCTGAAAAAAAAGAGTTATTAGGAAAAATAATTAACAGAAAATAAACTATTTCCGAAGTGCTGGAGGATAACAGCAAGAACTAATGTCGAAAAAAGTTAATTGCAGAAGTATATATACAGGGTATTCCACGTAACTGGTTCATTAAAAGTTTATGATGTTCTATTATTTACTTATTTTGAGATTTTGGCACCGTGTATTTTTTTCGATTGGAACTATAAATGTAAAATACCTTAACAAAAATATCACTTCCGGTTGACCGGAAATGTTTGTCAACTTTCTTATTTTAAATAGAATGATTATTTTTTTTTATTCATTTTTTTGGATTCTACAACTATAAAATACGTCAGTTTTCATTAGCATTCCTATTGTTCGTTTTGATTATTTAAGTTTTTCTTTTTTTTTTATTATAATCATTGCATCATTGAGAAATTATATCTCGGTTAATACTGCAAGTAGAGACTCCAAATTTGCTTATGTTATGAATGTTAGATATAACTCTAAAGAAACCGTAAGCACACTTTACATTCTAACATACAGGGTGTTTCAAACTGAGGAACGAAGTGACGTATTTTCAAATGCAGAAAACTCATTTTTTTTAAATAGAATACCCTGTATTTTAATTCGGAATTAGAAAGTTAATATCATCCCCTATCGCTTTATCTGAGCATTCCCTATACGTATCTTTAATAGATTTGAGAATGAGCGACTTTTTGTTAAACAGACTAAGTAATTTTTAATAGAACACCCTGTAATTTTAATTCGGAATTAGAAATAAATATCATCCCCTACCACTTTATATCAGCATTCCCTATGCCTATCTTTAATAGATTTTGAGATATGAACGACTTTTTGTTAAACAGACTAAGTAGCCCTATCTTTAAATGTTTGTAGCTGAATGGGATTAATGTCAAATTCATTGACTAACCAAAAGTGTTTATGTATATCATTGTAATTACACTTTCGTACAGCGCAATATTACTAGAAATGACTATTCGAACAGACATTCTTGTATGGTTATTCAAAAATAATACATGAATTTGACGTGAATCCATTCCAGAGCCAGCTACAAACATTTAAAGATAGGGCTAAGTTAGTCTGTTTAACAAAAAGTCGCTCATATTTCAAAATCTATTAAAGATAGATATAGGGAATGCTCAATATAAATGTGATAGGGGATGATATTTACTTCCTAATTCCGAATTAAAATATAGGGTGTTCTATTTAAAAAAAAAATGAGTTTCTGCATTTAAAAATATGGTCACTTTGTTCCTCAGTTTGACGACCTGTATCTTAGAATGTAAAATGTGGGCTTACCGTTTCTTAAAGTAATATCTACATTCATAATATAGCAAATTTTGGCGTCTCTACTTGGCAGTATTAACCGAGATATTAATTTCTCAATGATGACAATGATTATGTAGCTATAGGAATAGCTTAAATAATCGAAAACTGGAACATGTATTTATGTAGTTGCTAGAATCCAAAAATGAATAAAAAATTATATATCATTCTATTTAAAATAAGAAAGTTGACATCCATTTCCGGTCAACGGAAGTGATATTTTGGTTTAAGGTATTTTGCACTTTATAGTTCCAATCGAACAGATACTGGTGCCAAAATCTCAAAATATATGTAAATAATAGAACATCATAACTTTTAATGAACCAGTTACGTGGAATATCTGTATATTGTAATGTAATGTAATATTAGATTTGGAATTCATTATGTATTCACTTATGATAGATGTTTATATTTGCATAAACTTATATAATAAAATATGTATAATTTATATTATATTTATAAACGAAATAATGTTTAATTTATTACAAAAAAAAACATATAACACTTTCATAAATGTTGATACTTTAAAATTTTCAAAGTCATTTAAATGTCAAAATAAAATATGATGTTGGGAGGGCTGTGTGCAATCATGATATATGTGTGTTTCTGGTGGCACATGGTGATAAAAAAGTTGATATTATTGATGAGTTACGAAACATGATTGATTGATTTGGAAAAGATAAAATAAAAGTTCTAAAAATTAAGAACATATAATATAAAGAAATATTAAACGCAAGTTGGTAGAATTATCATCTCAAGAAATACAATTCGAAGAAATATTATTCAAAAGTTGATTTGCTGCTAAGGTGCAAAGATTGAGGAGGAGCTATTGAAGAGGAAGATATAAAGGAATTGTTTTGAGAGATACTATTTGTAGATTGGTTTAAAGTTAAGGTGCAAAGGTTGAAGAGGAGTGTGTAAAGAAGATTTGATTCAAGGTCGGACTTTAATATTTATTTTTTTTATTTGATTACAAAATTTATCTATTTACATACACACACACCATATATAAAATTTGAGCTGGTATGGATTAAAATAGGGTTTTGTAAAAAAAATTGCAAATAAAATAGTATAAATTATATAGAAATTATAAATATTCAACATTAATTGATATTTTTTATTTTACTTTCAATTTTGGATATTGATAATTGTGGAATCAAACGCATGTTTTAGACAAGCGGATTCACAAAATTTAATTCACCCTGAAAGAGAGTAACATTACAATATATAGCTGGTATAAATCAAACTGTAAGGTAACTTCTTAAAAAATAAAACAATTTACATTACATTATAGTTAAACGTATAAGATAAATGAACGATTGAGTCAAAATAAATGTTCTCTTTTTTTATAATATGTAGACAACACACCAAGTGGCGGACTAAAACTATGCTATCTTAGAGCAAGAAATGGAAAATAACAATAAGTTAAAAATTTTAAGGGTAAATTTCACCCACTAAACATTGAGTGTTATGAATCGTGCTCCATCTGTCTCACTTGTGGTCAATAAAGACGGTCGAGAAAATCTTCAAAATGATGAGCTTAGCTGCTATAAATCAGGCGATACGTCATATTAGACGCGAATAGGAATTATAACTAATAGTTTATCAGCATTGAAGGAATTGCTACGGAATTAAAAAAAAAATCCGACCGATTTGTTATTAGATACTTGGTATATGTTGCGCGAGGAGGGTCTAAAACTTTTTTGGACTACCGCTTACGTGGGTACAATTGGTAATGAGAGGGCAAATCAATTAGCGGAAGAAGTGGTGTCTAGGAATAGTGATATAATTAGGCGAGGGTTAAATTTGGCTGACGTAGTTAGAAAAGCGTTTAGTAATAGATTTGATAATGGTACTGCGTAGGCTTTCACGGCCGAAATCTGCAGTAAAAAGGTTTTTTTCCGGGCTGTTGAGCCGTGGTTCTGTGGAATTACTTACGTACTGCTGTGGTATAGACATCCCAAGTTTGCTGAGTGTACTTTGAGTTGCATATTTTGTACTTTCTTCCGAGCTGAATCAATTTACCGAGAGTTTTTCACAAATTTTATGTTTTGTTTGTATAAATTTAGTTAAAGAGTTTATTGTATGATTTAATTAATTAAGTGTTAAGTTTTTTTTAAATATTTCATTCATTCATTTGTCTATTGTTTGCGTGTACTGTTTTAATGCGGATTTTATTGAATGTTGGCTTATTGTTTATACGACTGCGTTGTACGATTTTTGTAAGAAAAACAGTTGTAGAGTTTTGTCAGGGATTTCCTTTGTTCGGAATTTGATGTGAGTAGAAGTATTTTTGTTTATCTTTATTGCCATTTTGTAATTCATTTGATATTGAAACTTAATCCTGTAAAAATTTAGTCCATCAAGAAATTTTTATTGTGATAATTGTTAATATATTGACGTGTGCACATTATAGGTATCAATTATTATTTTTGTTTGGGAAGATACATTTTAGTTTAATTTCGGTTAATTCAATTTTGCCTATTTTCATTTTTAATCAATCACCTCGGTTGGGTGAGTAGAAGCATTGTACTTGCATTTCAGTTTTCATTTTTGTAAATTTCTAGTAATTGTCCACACTAATGTATTTTAATTTGAAAACACGTGTATTGAAATTGAAATATTTAGGATTATCTACCTGAACAAACAAAACTTTTGCCTTGCATAGGAAATAGCATTGTCCTATTTTAATTTAGAGTCAAGTGCAGTTTTTATTTTAGGCCAGAACCATCAGTTCAAGGTTTTTTTTTCTGCCACAATCCTGTAATTTTACTTGTAGACTTGATAATATCTATTCTGTTGTAATAGTGAGATAACTACTTTTGTAACATGGAAGGTGAACTAGGTTTAAGGAAATTTAGATAATGGTAACGGTGCGTGTTTAGAAACGAATATTTCAAAATTTTTAATAGTCTAAATTGGTTTCAAATTATAAATATTAGGTAATAATAGGTAATCATAGATAGCCATAATAGTAAGCATGCATTTCGATGCTCATCCTTCCGCATGGTTCAAAGCTTAGTCCTTTGCACTTTATTTCGGTGACCGTTGGTTGAAAACCTGAATTTGCTGAATTGACTATTGTGAACAACCCATCCTCAAGCAACCTCACAGGGCCGCTTACTTTCATTTAAAATGCAAAACGTAATAAAAGTAGCTTGAATACTAACAGTACATGCTCAATAGCACTAGTCTTGTAAATTTCACAATATCAGTCATTGGTATCATTGCAATTACCATTAAAATTGATGATCTATCCATTAGAAGTTAATATATACAGTGACCGGCATAAATATTGCAACATATGGGACTTTTTTTTATTATGAAAATATTCCTAATTTTTCTTGGGGGTGCTGGTTGTGCATGTCTAGGAATCCCAAAATTTATTTTGACATACGTCACGTGATCACTAATTTGGCGGTAAATTAAAAAAATATGCCATAAATTTCCAAAAAGTGAGGTTAGATGACAAGATATCCAAAAAAGTTATTTGAAAAAGTTGCTTAGAATTCAATTCTGATGCTATGTGCAAATTTTTGAAAAATATTTAAAAACAAATGAAAATCACAATTTTTCCAAATATTGCTTCATTGAATTACATATTTCCATTTTTTGCGTCTTTAGCAGCTCAACAGCAGTCATATTTCTAAATCTGGTTGATACTCAAACAATTTTGTCAATGTTTGTATATTTAACACAGTGAAAACTGAAAAGTACGTTTCCAGTATGACAATTGTTGTTGCAAGGGACTGTATATAGTACTAATAAATGAAAGTTCGCAAACATTTTCACTCTAAACCACTCAGCAAGCATTATCTTTATTGAAAATTACAATACTTTTTCTTTGTTTTTTTTTTGCATTAAAATGAAAACCGTTAGTCTAAAACTGGTAACACTATTGAATGCACCCACCGAAGATATTAAAGTAGATTTTGAAAGATAACAATGAATAATAAACAGTATGTAAAAAAAAATTGTAGTAATTACTCATTTACCAGAAAATTAAAATAGTTTGCTACATTAGTTTGTTGTTTTAATTTCAAAGTCTGCCTTACTTTTACAAGAAACAGAACGATATATGGTCTGACAAGTTGTTCAATACTATTAGTTATTGTTTAAATGTTTTTGCTTAATAAGAATTTACATCATTAGTTAAAAGTACTTTATTAGTAATCATTTACTTCTATTGAGCTTCATAGACATTAACTATTTTATTTTTACCTACTATTTATTATTCCTTGTTCTCTAATTTCAAAACCTACTTTGATACCTTCGGTGCGCGCATGTATTCTTATGAGTTATTAGATTTAGACTAACGGTTTCCACTTTAATTAAGCGGTTTAAAATAAAAATGTTTGTAAAATTTTATTTATTACTTCAAGATACAGCCCCTTGCAACAACAACTATCATTACGAAAAGGTACTTTTCAGTTTTCACTGTGTTAATTATGCAAACATTGACAAAATTGTTTGAGTATCAACCAGATTTAGAAATATGACTGCTGTTGAGCTGCTAACGACGTAAAAAATGGAAATATATAATTCAATTAAACAATATTTGGAAAAATTGTGATTTTTAAATTTAAAAATTAAAGGTACCTTCGCAAAAATTTGCACACAGCCTCTGAATTGAACAAGTTTTTCAAATGACTTTTTTTGATATCATGTCATCTAACCTCACTTTTTGGAGATTAACATTATATTTTTTAAATTTACCGCCATACTAGTGGTCACGTGACATGTGTCAAAATTGGATTTGGATTCCCAGATATGCACAACCTATTCCAAAAAAAAGTTTTAGTATATTTTAATAATAAATTTTTTTTCCATATGTTGCAATATTTATGCCGGTCACTGTATAATAACTGTCAAAACTTCCTTCAAATCGTATGAATTCAAAATTGAACGATAAATGTAGTGTTCTAGTTAAAGTAATGAACTAAAGTGGGACTACAACCAAAGATACGCCCTTCAACGTGAATGCCCACTTGGGATTCGATCTAATCAACTACTTACACTGCACAAATAATTATACTAGAACAATGAAGAATAACCGGTTACTCGGCCAGTTGTGGTCGATGAATAAATGTTAAAAAAAAAATGCTCGAAAACTAAAGAGAACGTTTATTTCGTAAGCATCTGTTGCACATGTTTGTACTCAGGAATTACTTTAATGTCGCCCCATGAATCTTCGAGTGGACATTCAACATAGATTTACTGACAAATTTTTTCGGGCAAATATCGCACTTGTAAGGCCTCTCCCCCGTATGGCATCGTAAATGTATGGTCAGGTTAGGCCTTTGCGAGAAACTTTTCCCACAAATCCGGCACTCATGCGGTTTCTGCTTCGTATGAACCAGCAAGTGCAGTTTTAGTAAATTGGCGCTGATGAAGCCTTTGCCACACGTTTCACAGACAAATGGTTTCTCACCAGTATGGGTTCGTTTGTGTACCACCAACGAAGTGGCGGTGGTAACCGTTTTACCACAGGTTTCGCACATGTAAGTGGGCGCCGATATCCCTTATGTAATTTCGTGTGCTTGACCAGGGATTTCTTAGTTAGGAAAACCTTCGCAGCACGACTCGCAATTGTACTCATCTCTCACGTGATTGGGATCGTGTCTCGCTACGTGTTTCTTGAAATATTGTTGGTTCCTGAAGCCCTTCCCGCACTGTTCGCACTTAAAATACGGATCGGCGTCGTGGGTGGTCAGGTGATATTTCAGGTCGCACGATCTGATAAATCCCTTGCCGCATTTTTCACACTTATGCTTGAATTTCATCGTATGCACGGTCATGTGCGAGGTCAGCCAGCTCTTGCTCGTAAAACACTTCCCGCAGACTTCGCACGTGTGTTCAGGATCTCTCTCGTGGACACCTTTTCTATGACCGTCCAAATACTTCCAGGCTTTGAACGACTTTCCGCAGGTTTCGCACTTGTGACCGTCTTTACCTACGTGGGATTTCTTTTTGTGTTGGGCCAATGCTTCTTCACTGACGAAGTATTTCAAACAGAGTTCGCAACGCTCTCGAATGTTCCAAGATTGTACTTTTAAACAGCAATGGCATTCCACGTTGTCGCAATGCTTTTCCATTGAAGACCTAGAAATATAAAATTAAACGTTACATTTCAATAAACAATACCCCAAAAGAAACATTCAGTAGTAGGAATACTTTGAAATGAAAGTAAAACTAAAACTCTCAAACGATATCCCAGATAACACGTAAGCTTATGACAAGCTTGCCACTTGCTTAAGTTTCCCTTGTCCAGGCAAGCTTAACAGTAAAAGGATAATGCTGGGTTAATGCAACGTTGTGACAAAGTTATTATATGATGGTACGCTGACTTCATGTACTTCCGGAGTGATTCGGCGTCAATCGTTTATCGAGTATTGATTTTTTTTTGGTTTAACCGCCATTCCGCTATTCTGTCATCGACCGCCATTGTTTGTTGTGCCGTATTCGTTTGAGTTGTTTCAGTATATAATAGTTTAAAACATCTGTCATGCAAAAGTTAGTATTACCTAATTTTATATCTTTTACTAAATATGCGTTGTTGCTTCAAGAATATCAATGGTTTATAATTCTAATCGTTGAACCGAACTGGAAAAACCTTGTCCTGTGTCAACTAGCAAGCTTGTCATAACCTTGCAGCAAGCTTGCACCCTTGCCATTATAAGCTTGTTGACAAGCTTTTTCCCTTGTCGGGGCCACCTTTAAAAGGGCTTGTATAAATCTTAAATTGTTATCTGGGATATATTCAAAAATAAGATATTTAGAAGAAATCTCATCACTTAGCCTAACGCATCATTCAATGGTAGAGTACAACAGGTAGCTCGCTTATAACGAAAGACTTCATGAAATCATACAAACATATTTTCATACTTAAAAGGACCAAAAGAAAGGTAACACAAAAGCAAATTAGCAAAAAGTGCGTCAAGGTCACTAGAAAGCGAACCTCTTTTTCTCAAACAGAACATCTCACTCATTAAATTCGATATTTCATTTCGAACTAATAAAATAATTGTCTTTCCTTGTAGGGAACGAAATGTAACTTTCAAGTTCGAGAGTGATAAAAAGCCATCTGCGAAGGTAAAAGGATTTCGAATTCGAGAAGGATATAATGAATAATATTTGCGTGCTAATGGAGGTCATTGGAGAAGGTTCGCCTGCAATGACTCCACAATCCTACTTATGCAGTTTTCAATTTGATTCATTTTCTGACTATTATAAGTAAAATCTTCCTAATGAAGGTTTATTAAATCGAAACCGATAGCAGAAAAATTGTAGTAAATAATATAATATATTAATTAAGACGTATTACATATTGTATGCGACTAGATATAATCGTCTTTTTATTCTGCCACTTTTTCATCTGAGAAAATTTTATACAGCGTGTCCCAAATTTGAGATATGACGTCATCGACAATTTTTTTAAATGGCAGCCCTAACGTTTTTATAACTATTCTTAAAGGGCATATTAAATTACACATGCGTACCAAATTTCAAGCTTTTATTCCTCGTCATTAAAAAGATATTTAACAATAACTAGTTCGAAAAATGAAGATTCAAATTTATTTTTATGAAGTTTAAAAATGGCACGTCAAAGGGTTTTTGTTTATCATTTTTTTTTGTCAAACCAGGTTAATGTCTTATCACAATGTCAAAAAAAAACAAGGTAATAAAACTAAGTAAGAAGTGAAGCTAGTATTCGACTCGTATTGAGCGAGGACACTATTAGTTTTTCGTTTAGTGAGAAATACCGTTTGTTGAAAAATTGACCATTATGCCATATTTAACTGAAACCTACAAAATTGAAATTTTAATGATGATTAGCTAGGGAGATAGGACAAGAACACAAAATAAAGTTGCTCATTTATTCAGAGAGAAGTATCCTGATTTACCACCCATATCTCAAAGTACCGTAAGCAAGATTGAAAAACAGTTTCGGGAAAACGGGCATTTAAGGAAAACAAATAATCATCGTCAGAGTGCGCTCAATGAAGAAGTAAAACTTAATATACTTCTTTCTGTTCAAGAAATCCTTATATCTCCAGTAGGCTGATAGGTAGGGAACTCGAAATTAGCCAGTTTTCGGTGGCAAGAACTCTTAAAGCGCACAAATTTTATCCCTATAAATTGACAATCCTCAAGGAACACACAAGATGATCCGGATCGAAGACTTCAGTTTTGCGAACAAATGATAGATGTACTAGGCAGAAATGTTGTAAACATAGAAAACGTTCTATTTTCTGACGAATCAACGTTTATGTTAAACGGTGAGGTAAATCGTCAAAACTGTCGTTATTGGGCAGACCACAACCCACGATTGATGAGGGAAGACCACACTCAATATCCAGAAAAAGTCAATGTTTGGGCAGGCATCGTTGGTGATCGAGTAATAGCACCAATTTTCTTCCAAGAAAATCTCAATAGAGCGAGATATTTAGAATTCTTGCAGGAAGAATAGTTCCGAATTTGGCAACTCTATTCCCTGATCCGCTTGAAGCTGATGTCCAGAATAGAAACATCTAGTTCCAATAAGCCTGCTCATTTTGCAAGACCTGTCCGTGAGTATCTAGATGTTGTGTTTCCAGGCAGATGGATTGTTAGAACAGGACCTTTTGAATGGCTACCCTGGTCTCCGGATTTAACACCAATGGTCTATTTCTTATGGGGGTACTTGAAAGGCAAAGTATTTAAAACCAAACCGGAAAATATTGAGGTGTTGAAAGAACGAATAAGACAGGAGTGTACGCTAATTTCCGCTAGAAATGGTCAAAATGAGTGTCGGTTCCGTTTAGGATATTGTCAGGAAGTACATGGACAATATTTTGAACATTTATTGTAGAAGACATATGATTGAGGTGAATCAGATTTCTTCATTTCTTGAATTAGTTATTGTTAAATATCTTTTTAATGACAAGGAATAAAAACTTGAAATTTGGTACGCATGTGTAATTTGATATACCCTTTAAGAATAGTTATAAAAAAATTAGGGCTACCATTTAAAAAAATTGTCGATGACGTCATATCTCGAATTTGGGACACGCTGTGTAAAAATTACTCAGATGAAAAAGTGGGCAATTTAAAATACAAATCGACGTGTCCAAGCATATTTCCGGAAAAAAATACTGTCTTCGCTTTACTGAATTTATTCCAGATTACAGACTCACACTGTATATAAACATCATATGAGTAGAGAGTTGCATATCTACAATGTTATTAATCTATAGATTAACCTTCAGTCATCTTAATTTGCTCTCGACAAATAACTATATAAAATACCAAAAGATAACCGTTAGCTAGTTAATTATGATTGATGAATAAAGTACTAATAAAATGGTTTTACAAAGGAAAATAATGTTTATTTTATAAGCATTCGTTACATATGTTTTTAACAAGCAATTACTTCAATGTCGCACCATGAATCTTCGAATGGATATTCAACAAAGACCTACTGATGAATCTCTTCGTACAAATATCACACTTGTAGGGCCTCTCCCCCGTATGGTGACGTAAATGTATCTTCAGGGTCGGCCTTTGCGAGAAACTTTTTCCACAGAACTGACACTCATGCGGCTTCTGCTTCGTATGAACCAGTAAGTGGAGTTTAAGTAATCTGGTGCTGGTGAAGCCCTTACCACACGTGTCGCAGACAAATGGTTTCTCCCCAGTATGGGTTCGTTTGTGCACGGCCAACGAGTTGGCGCTGGTAACGGTTTTACCGCAAATTTCGCACATGTAAGTGGGCGCCGATATCCCCTCATGCGATTGCGTGTGTCTGATCAGGGATTTCTTGATTAGGAAAACCTTCGAGCACAACTCGCAAGTGTACTCGTTCCGTACGTGATTGGGGTCGTGTGTGGCCACGTGTTTCTTCAAATATTCATGACTCCTAAATCGTTTACCGCAGTGTTCACACTTGAGATACGGATCGGCTTCGTGGGTGATCAGGTGACGTCTAACCTCGTGCTTCGTGCTAAATCCCTTGTCGCACTTGTCGCATTTAAACCGGAATTCCTTTGTATGCATCATCATGTGGGAGGCCAGCCAGTTTTTGCTCGTAAAACACTTCCCGCAGACTTCGCACGTACGTTCAGGATCTCTCTCGTGGATACCTTTTATATGATCGTCCAAATACTTCCAAGCTTTGAAGGTCTTTCCGCAGGTTTCGCACTTGTGACCATCCTTACCTACATGGGATTTCTTCTTATGTTGCGTCAATGCTTCCTCATTGGCGAAGAATTTCGAGCAAATCTCGCAACGCTTCAGTATGCTCCAGAAGTGCACTTTTAAACAGTAAGGGCATTCGTCCACGTTATCGCAATGCTTTTCCATATGAGATCTAGAAATATAAAATTAAATATTATTTTTGAATAAAGAAAATTCTAAAAGATTACTATAGGAAATATTCTAAAGCGCATACAAAATTACTACTATCAAGGAATATACAGTAAAAAAATAAGATATTCAGACAGAATCTCATCATCTGATTTAATGCATTATTCAAAGGTAGTATATTAAGTGGTCCACTTGAAATCATAGAAAAATATTTTAATACACAAAAGGTACCCATAAGGTTTACTTATCATCAGCTTCATACTCTACTTCAAACGAAAACAACTTACATTCCGCTAAAATTAAACAGGTGTGGAATAGGTGAATGTTTGGGTAAGAATAAGTACTTTTTCTTTAGAATATTTAGACAATATAACAAGCTGCGCACCAGGACTATACTATCTTAAAGGATAATTTGAAAAATAACAGCAAAAAGTTAATATTTTAAGAGCTCATTTCACCCGCTGAAAGTGGAATGTAATGAACCGTGCTCCATCTGTCTCACTTTGAGGGCAAAAGAGACAGAAATATATACAGTGTAATGATGAGGTTAGCTCAGGTGGTACTTTATATTAGGAGTGAGTTGGAATTTATACAGTACGCGCTGAATTATAACGGAGGGTTAGGAATTTAAAAAATCCGACCGATTTGTCATTAGATACTTGGGATGTTACGTGAAGGGGTATAAAACTATTTGGACTAGGGTTCACGTGGGTACAATCGGTAATGAGAGGATAGTTCAATTAATGGAAGAGGAGGTGTTTAGGGGGACAGCGCGCTAATTAGGCATGGCTTAATTTTAGTTAGCCTAATTATACGTTTTAGGGAAATGAGGATTCGTTTGGTTGAGGCGGTAAAGTTAACAACGGATTACGAGTATTTTAAATCATATTTAGGTAGAATTAGGAGGGTTAATGATTCGCATTGTCAATGTGATGGGGTAGATACAGGACGTGGTGGTTGCCTCTTCCAAACAAACGAAAGCATAACAATAATAATTTGTTGGCTATCAATAGCAGGTTCTGGGCTACTCTAAATCTGTTAGCCAAAATACCAAAAACTTTAAATCATCTGACATGCTCTTGCCAGTTGAATATTTTCTGTGAATGTGATAATACTCTCATGGGATAAGCATTTATAATTCGGACAGTTCACACAAATGGAAGTTCTATAACACAACCAGGTAGAGGTTGATTTTGAGGCAAATTTAATGAATTATTGATTAAGGCTTTACTTAAATTACTTTCGCGAAAAACACCACCATCACTAATGCAATCATTTACTCCTATATTATAATATGTGAAAATGCACGCTGCATCGCACATGGCTAATAAAACAATGGAGTGACTGCTTTTATAGTTATAATAGTATGAGCCAGCAGATATTAGTGGTCTAAATGTGATGTGTTTTCCGTTCAATGCACCATTACAGTTCCAGAGTTCTTGAAACCCTTCAGCAACTTTTACCCACTCATTAGCAAGAACGTGGTGTAAAAATTGCAAAACTCATGAAATTATTCTTATATTGCACCATCCAATTGTGTATTTATCTTAAGATACATTTCTTTTAGACTAGAATAGATTACTTTGTAAACTTCTGATACAAATCTAGAATTACTACTCTCATGGATTCGGGTAGAATATATCAATGCCCTGAACGTTTCACGAATCGCCAAAAACCGTAATGTTGTTTCTAACCTACAACACAAATTAAACTCATCAATACATATAATAATTAATATAATTTTATTTCTGTATAGAAACCTGCATCTTGCTGAAATACTTTCTCGAAACTGCGTATGTTGTTTCTTTATTTTGTTGGAAACAAGCCTCAATAATTTTTCAAAAGTGACGTTATTCATTCGGAAAAGTTTTTATATGCCCCTGGACCCTCCATTAGCAACCCTTGGTTCAACATATTTAATATTCCCTAGCATTTATCCTTATTTCAATCCATTTGTTGGTCCACCAGTGTTTGTTTTTTCCAATGGTTTTTTTTTTTCCACTCTCATCATCATTGTTATAATCAGCCCTGTTGCACAGCGTATCTTTTCCATAGTAACTGGCATCTTATTACTTTTCCTCACGACTTGTTACTTATATATAAACATGTATATAAACATTAATTTTAGGTTAGGTTACTCGATGAAACAAACTGAAATTTGAACTGCAAAATGGTCAAAACTGCGCATGCCTACGCAGTGAAAATCTGACTGACAATGACGATAATTTCAAACAGAGATATACTTATATATGCACTAAAAGTAGTATAGTGGCAAACGACTGATTACACTAAGGATCGCTCTAAACCTATAAATGTGCACTCTAAATGATTTCAAACCCAAACACCTAATACTACTTATAGACACAAAGATATGCCTAGAATCCCACCCTAAATAATAACGTAGTTGTCATAAATAGCCATAATAGTAACCATGCACTTCGATGCTCCATCGTTCAAAGCTCGGTCCTTTGCACTTTATTTTGGTGACCATTTGAAGACTTGAATTTGCTGAATTGGTTATTGTGAACAACCCATCCTCAAGCAACTTAGAGGACCGCTTACTTTCAGTTAAAATGCAAATCGTAATGAAAGTATCCTAAACACTAACAGCACATGCTCAATAGCAGAAATCTTGTAATTTTCCCAATATCAAGTTATCGGTGTCATTGAAAGTACCATTAAAATTGACGATCTATCCAGTAGAAGTTGGTACAATAACTGTCAAAGCTTCTTTCAAATCGTAAGAATTCAAAATTGAATTATAAATCCAGTGTTCCAGTTAAAGTAATGAACTAAACTAATGTCGATCTAATCAACTACTTACACTGCAAAAATAATTATAATAGCACACTGAAGAATAACCGTTACTCGGCCAATTGTGGTTGATGAATAAATGTAAAAAAAAATGTTTGAGAACTAAAGAGAACGTTTATTTCGTAAGCATCTATTACACATGTTTGTACCAAGCAATTACTTCAACGTCGAACCATGAGTCTTTGAATGAACATTCAACAAAGATCTACTGACGAATTTTTTGGTGCAAATATCGCACTTGTAAGGTCTCTCCCCAGTATGGTAACGTAAATGTATCCTCAGGGTCGACTTTTGCGAGAAGCATTTACCACAGATCCGGCATTCGTGCGGCTTCTGCTTTGTATGAACCACCAAGTGCTGTTTTAGTACAATGGCGCTGATAAAGCCCTTACCACACGTGTCACAGACAAATGGTCTCTCGCCAGTATGGATCCGTTTGTGTACGACCAAAGAACTGACAGTGGTAACCGTTTTACCACAGGTTTCGCACATGTAAGTGGGTGCCGATATCCCCTCATGTGATTTCGTGTGCCTGACCAGGGATTTCTTAGTTAGGAAAACCTTCGAGCACAACTCGCAAGGGTACTCGTCTCTCACGTGATTGGGATCATGACTCGCGACGTGTTTCTTGAAATATTGGTGATTCCTGAAGCGCTTACCACAGTGTTCGCATTTTTGATACGGATCCGCGTCGTGGGAGATCAGGTGACGTTTAAGCTCGTCCATCGTGATAAATCCCTTATCGCACTTTTCACATTTAAACCGGTATTGCCTTGTATGCCCCATCATGTGCGTGGCCAACGAGGTCTTGGTCGTAAAACATTTTCCGCAAGCGTCGCACGTGCGTTCAGGGTCTCTCTCGTGGACACCTTTTATATGTTCACCCAAATACTTCCAAGTTTTGAAGGACTTTCCGCAGGTATCGCACTTGTGACCATCTTTACCTGGATGGGACCTTTTCTTGTGTTGTGCCAATGCTTCCTCACCGGCAAAATATTTCGAGCAGATCTCGCAACGTTTCTGTATTCCCCAGAAGTGCACTTTTAAACAGTAAGGGCATTCGTCCACGTTACTGCATCGCTTTTCCATATGAGATCTAGAAATATAAAATTAAATATTATTTTCGGATAAACAAAATTCTAAAATATTACTACGGGAAATACTTTAAAGCGCATACAAAACTACTACTCGCAATGAATATAAAGCAAAAGAAATGAGATATTCAGACGAAATCTCATCATCGGATGTAATTTATTATTTAAAGGTAGTATACTGAGTGACTCGTTTGAAATCATAGAAAAATATTTTAGTGCACCAAAGGTACCCATAATATAAAAGTACCTCAACGAAGATGTGAAAAAATCGTAATATTTTGCGTCGGTTAATTATGTGTATAAAAAACTGTGGAATCTTATCCTATATTGGACAGCGTAAAATTGAAAAGTAAACTGTCAGTAATTTATGAAGTCGGCGAGGACATGAATGACGTAGATGTAGGTGGTGTTTTGCTGCTTTTAGTGTTCGTAACACACAACAATTTAAAAAAAGTTTTCACGGAAACATATAAACTGTTGGATATTATTTGTACAACCTCCATGTCGACAGCAGTATGTGAACGATGTTTTTCCACCCTTAAACGCATTAAAACTTTTCTGAGAAGCACAATGTCAGACAAGATTGACTTTTTACGCATTTTTACAACAAAGTCATAGACGTCTTTTCCAGCATGAAAAATAGGAGAATGGATTTTATGTACATATAAAAAATAGGTAAGTTCTTATATTGTGCCCACCCTCTTTCATAACTCACGAGCCGCCACTGCTAAAGGGATAATATTGAAAACATAATTTGTTCAGAAAACCATATGTAACTGCGCACAGGTACCATGAATTTTAACCTGTAAGAAATAAACTTCTGATTAACTAGAAGAAAATACAAAACATAAAACATACCTGGTCTAAAATACTGTAACCAAAATTTCTGTTACTTGCAATTTTTTTTGCTATTTGGGATATAGATGCTCTATCTCCACGAATGTGTCTACTAAAATCAGACCAATTTTATTGATAATTTATTAACGAATTGGAATCAAAACTTACCTAACCTCGAAGGAGACCCAAAGTGAAAAACGAAATAACAAATTTGTTTGTTTGCTGTAGCGTCTACAAGCTCCATAAATCAAATCAAATCAAACCACCTATGGGCTATACTTCCGTAAGAGGACCACTGATTTGGCGATTTCTATGCATACTAACGGAAATAGCATGTGTTCCTGAGTGTAAAATGACTATTCATTTTTTGAGCAAATGAAAATAAAGTACTAAAAACAGTGTTCGAAAAGTGCTATTTTGAGGTTATGTGCGAAGCGTTTTTGACAGATATAACGTGTGGTTAATGGCGTGGAAAGAAAAGTTACTAAAATTTAGACAAAACAGGCGCAAAGTTCAAACGAACTAGATTGAATTGTGACTGAAGTTGTAAGTTTAGCCATTGCAATTAATTCTTCTCTAAATCCGCCTCTTCTTTATGGTGCGTAGACCTATTTGTAGAGATGTTTTGCCTGTTAGTGCCGTCGAAATAAAAAATAAATGAAATAGGTTTCTGTTATCTTTTAACCTAATTCTGACTATTACAACATCCGTCCAGGAAATGTTGATGGAGAAGAGCATAATGTAATGCATCGATGGCACTAATTGGGTAAGTGTACACAAAAGATAGTCCATATTTGATTTAATGATCCCATTTCAGTGTCTACTCAAGTTTCGATGTACACACATTATTCCAAGGAAAGAAACCTTAGAGTAGGAAATGGGAACCCTCCTTTACAGGAAAATTGAATTGGAATGGAAGTTGTATGGTGATTGTTATTGCGATATTCAAGTGGAGGTGTTGCTGAAGGAAGCGAAACTGTGATCGTCAGAGTTACGACAAAAATCACTGGATACCTAAGCTCATAGAAAACGATTCGGAGTACTTTAGGATGATATAATACCAGTTATATCATGGGATCTTAAAATACATAAAAATAAATATAGGTAATGTGACCAATAACAAAGACATTTTATGATATGTATAGTGTAATTCAAATTAAATGTTTAAAATCAAACAAATTCATTACATTAATGTGATTAAAGATTTTATTTAATAAAATTGAATAAAGCAGTTTGTTGTTTCTATATCGTCTTTTTATAATTCGGTTTTAAATGTGAAACAAAGCAAAATTAGTCTATATATTAAATTAAAATATGGGATACTTAGTTATTTTGCATATATTATTGTTTTAGAGGCACTAAGAAAGGAGAAAGAACTCCACACCTTATTACATTGACAAATTCATTTATTAAACAAGTCATTCATCTTTTTATTAATGCTTTACTTACGATGTAATCAAACAAATTGCTTTTATATAAAATAATTCTGTTATAATTATAACTTCAACTATACAATACAGTTTATATGTAAACTTCCTACGAATCACCTATATGAAATATGAATTTATTTCTATATCGATACACTAACCAATTATAAGAAACCGATAATGAGAAATGTGACAACTTATAATAATTCTTACAATTGTAGTGTTAAAAATAAACAAATACTTTAAAACAAACAAATTTCAGGATATTGTATCGAACCGCTGCTTAGTTATTACTTTTATTTACAATTGATTCCCATTAACTTAACAAATAAGTTTGTATTTGGCGTCTGTTTTATCTAAAAGTTGGGCACTTTTAGTAACTTTTCCTTCCATATCAGTACTACCATATATTAAATCCGTCAAAAACGCCTCGCACATAACCTCGAAATAGCACTTTCCGAACACTGTTTTTAATACTTTCTTTCCATTTGCTCAAAAAATGAATAGCTATTTTACACTCAGGAACACATGCTGTTTATGTTAATATGCATATAATCACCAAATCAGCGGTCCTCTTACGGAAGTCTTACCCACCTGTGATTTAATGATTTCCTTTAGAAGTATTTCTACACATGTAATGCTTCGAATGCTAAAATCAGAACCATTTCGTTGGTAATTTATTGGCGAATTGGCATTAAAACTTACCTGATCTCAAAGTAAAAACGATTTGAATTTCTTTGTACTGCAGTTTAAACAAGCTTCATAAATAAATAACTCAGGAACGAGTTATATAATGAAACACAATTTTAGAACAGAAACTTTATTCATATGTCAATATAATATTTTATTCCCAAGTGTAAACATTCCCAAAAACTAATGATTTCTCCTCCAAAACTATATTTAGTGTTTCCTTTTATAATGCTTCTTCAAATTTGAGTTACTAACAAATCTACTATCACAAAGTAAACACGGATAAGGCCTCTCACCAGTATGCTGACGCATATGTATCTTCAGGGATGCGATGTGCGCAAAATTCTTCTCGCAAAGCCCGCATCTATGAGGCTTTGCCTTCGTGTGTGTCTGCATGTGCGTCACGAGCATCCCTTCGTCGTAAACGCTTTCTCGCAGGTACCACAAGCGTAGGGCCTCTCGCCACTGTGTGTCCGTTTATGATTCGCCAAATGATCGGCCCTGGATATCGATTTACCGCATATATCGCACATGACTTGCGTCGTACCTTGGTGACTGCGCATGTGCCGATTGTAAGACTTCTTGTGATGCAGCACGGTAGAGCACAGCTCGCACGCGTACTCCTTCCTATTGTGTGCGTGAGTCGTCAAATGCTCCTCGAAACAGTATTTAGTCTTGATTCCTTTTCCGCACTTATCGCAAGAGAAACTAGGCACACTATGGTGAACGATCTGGTGATTTTTCAGGTCGCACAGTCTGAAGTAGCTGCGCTCGCATTTATCGCACTTATAGTTAGCATCTTTCGTATGCTGTGCTCTGTGGGTGACCATGCTTCTCTTACTAGTGAAGAGTGGTCGCAAAATTCGCATTTGTGGCCTACATTTCTCTCGTGGTGCGCCTTCTTGTGCCTTTCATAGCTTAATTCAGCCTTGAAAACCTTTCCGCATTGTTCGCAAGTGTATGCTGTGTTCGGGTGGGTGATTTCTTGAGGGTGGTATTCGGAATCCTCTTCTTTGATATCTAATGTTGTCACGAAATAGGGACTCTCTTCTATATCCTCGATTTTCACCTGTGACGGTATAAACCTGGAAATATGGTCTCATTAACATAGGAATCATGTAGTCTGGGATCAAGTGAATTAAAAAATAAATAAGTAAAATTGATTAATAAAGAACAATTTATAAATGCAAAATAGGGATGCAAAAAGTTGGCGTACGTAAAAAAAAAACTATAGTCTGTCCATAGATATAACGATTTGACTTATTTTAACATTTAAAATATCATTATACAACATTCTTTAAGACACTTACAGGTAGGTAGGTATCATCTGTTAAAATTTAATTTTACTTTGAATAATGAGATTTAAATTGTAAATGGTGGATTATATTAAATTGAGCTTAATTATTCTCTACTTAAGAAAAGCCTAATTGCTCCTAATACGGCCCCTTACCTCATTTGCATAATCTCTAGGTACCTGCCGCAGTAGGTAGTAGATAATCTCCGGTACATAACATCATTAGTCAAATCCTCATATCTATGGACAGACTATACAAACTTGTATGAAAGGATCACAATATTTATTAACAAACGAAACATATAAATGTGTAAAATAAACTAATTCCAATATGCAATAATACTTTTAAGGTATAACTGAACAAATTATAACAATGCATCGGTTGTAAAATAATAACACATGACTAACTGGCGGTGGAATGCAGACAGGGTTTAAAATGTCGTAACAGTTCGAGCTGTGCTTACAGGTAAAATAAAAGAGAACCAATAGCAAGAAGAACCAAACAATGTAGTAACTAGTACACGAATGAAAGGTGTTCAAGTGGTACAGAAATATTAAATAAATATAAAAAATAAATACTTTTACTTTTAATTAACATAACATAGGTTTATTTGCCTAATACACATAAAAAATAGAAGATAAACTAATGAAATACGCATTAATCTAGAAAATAATTTGAATATATAATTATATTATATTTAAAAAAAAAACAGTCAGTGTGTTCTAAACAATTACACAATATGCAAGGCACGCAATCTGTAGGGATAATTCTAACTTACTTTAATCAGAGATAATTTTTCTAGGTAAAAATCACTATTTTTAATAATTTTCTGCATTGAATGGCCACAAATGTAAAATTTCTTTTTCTTAGAAGAAAATCTCTAACATTGTAATATTATTAAGAAAAATACTAATATTTCTCAAGAAAAACTTAAAAATAAAAAAATTTACCCACATTTCGAAATTTCACTAAGTATATTCAAGTCTACATGAAGGAACCTTGGAAAAATTACTTATAGTTAGAAGTATTACTTTTAAAAGTAAAATACCTGTACTGTTTTAGGGGCACAAAGTTGCCCCAAATTCCTACATGAATTTTAACAATTTTTTTTAGTGTGTAGCGCTGCATTTTCTTGATTAACAGTAATTTACTTTCACTATTTACCTAGAAATTGCTCGCTAATTATAAATCTCCCTTAGGTAAAATTTTAGCTTTAAACAATGGCCGACATAAATAATGTAACATATGGGATTTTCTTTTATTAAAATATTTTCTAATAAAATAGTAAAAAAATAATGAAAAAGTTGTACTTTTACGTGTTTTAAATTCACGCAATATGCATTCCAGTGTCTCAGCCTATAACCATTTTATTTATAGATAATTTGAAATGTGTTGGTTATTGAAAATTTTCAATTACCTGATCTATTAAATAGAAGGTAAATCGAGCACTGTGAGATATACTGATAATTCACAGTACATACCAACAAACTTCAGTCTCACAAATTCTTTAATCTTCAAAACACAATGTACATTTCATTAGCTAAGCTAACATCTTCAGGTGTACATACAAGTTTATTGTCAAATACTAAATGCGTAAATATAGTAAGTATATCCTAGGTTACAAAAATTAATCATCAGGACTACTATATTCAATAAATTCTAAATATTTGTAATTAAGGGGTGTTAAATCAGTATTGAGCGAACTAATATTAATATGTTTTTTCATATAAATAGCTTCCCATATATTAAGAAAATCTTGAATCTTTCTTAATTTTTAACAACGTTGCTTTTGATAAAATTCTTGAATACATTAAATTAACGAAACTGTGCATGGAACAAAATATCTTTAGCTTTAATAATAAGTTTTGCAATGGGAACTGCAATGGGTAACCCACTCTCTTCTTTTCTAGCAAACCTCTTCCTAAATTATTTTGAAAAGGATATTGTAAGTAAATTTCCTTCTTTCCCTAAATTGTGGATTAGATATGTAAATGATATTGTTGCTGTAATACCACTTGATTTTGATATAGATATTTTCCTTAATTTCATTAATAATCAGTTTCCGTCAATAAAATTTACGTTTGAAATTGAGGCTCAACACAGTTTACCATTTTTTGATTTATTACTTATGATCAAAGATAATACAATCCACTTTGATATACATAGAAAAGCCACACACACAAACATTTATATACACAACTTATCTTATACAAGCTATAAACAAAAATGCACAACATTCTTTTTTTTAATAACTAGATTATTGAACATACCGTTTTCGGAAGATAATTTTAAAAAAGAATTAGAATATATATATCATATAGCAGAAATTAATGGTTACAAGAAAAGGGTGCTAGATAAAATTAAAAATAAGTTAAAAAATAAGAGGTTATTAAGAAATATAACTACACTTATTCCAGAGAAAATAGTGGAGAAAAAAATTTGCAGATTTAACTTTAATAAATTATGGGTTAACCAGATATTAAACCTGTGTAAAAAATACAATCTTAGTCCGGTTTTTCAAAATTCTAATACTTTAAAAAATAAATTAAAATTTAATATTGAAATTTTGATTTTTAAAAATTGTTCTGGGATTTATAAGATCAAATGCGGTGTTTGTAATAAAGTATATATAGGTCAAACAAAGAGGAATGCGGAGATTAGATTTAAAGAGCATTTATATCATATTAAGAATCACAATGCCGATAAATCCGCTTTGGTGTATCATTTTGTTAACACAGGACATACTTTTTCAATTGATGATTTAGAGTTAATTAATTCTTCATATTTGTAAGAATCTTAATATGTGAGAAGCTATTTATATGAAAAAACATATTAATAGCTCGCGCAATGCTGATTTAACACCCCTTAATTACAAATATTTAGAACTTATTAAATATAGTAGTCCTGATGATTAATTTTTGTAACCTAGGTTATACCTACTATATTTACGCATTTAGTATTTGACAATACACTTGTATGTACACCTGAAGATGTTAGCTTAGCTAACGAAATGTACATTGTGTTTTTTGAAGATTAAAGAATTTGTGAGACTGAAGTTTATTGGTATTTCCTGTTAGTTAATTTGAAATGTGTTGGTTGTTGAAAATTTTCAATTACCTGATCTATGTTACAATTTCTGATTATTTCCAGTTTTACTGGAAATATGACCAAAATCAAAATTTTAAACGGAACATTTATGTACACTATGTTAAAAATGAAATGCGAATGGAGGGGGCGTTTTAGATAGGCAACCAATCTAACAAAGTCATATAATTGTGATCCGTAATGCACAATTCTTCTAAAACTTAATTTCCATTTTTATTTCATTGTGTACTTAAGGCCTTTTTTGTTGGTAAATATCTTTAAAGCATCTTCATAAATATTCAAAAAACATGCGTTTTATTGCCGAAACTAAAACGTTATAAGCATTCGTGTTGGAATAATTTTTTCCCATGTTTGAAACCACCTGGCTGTCAAAACTTGACGTATTGTGACATGAAAGTGACGAAGTATAATAATACTTCGTCACTTTCGTACAATAAATAAATACGAATAAGATTCACATGGATGCATTCAAATAACATTATTATTCAGAAACAGCAAACGTCGTGCACGTATGTCAAAGATATAAAAGGGAAAAATATTCTGCAACAAAGATCGGTTTGCATCAATGGTAGCGTCACTTTTCTGGATTTACTTTAATAAGCAGTATTGAATGATTACAAATGTTTTATATACCTGCTGACAATCAATAATGGACGTAATGGACCAAATGTTAAAAGTTCTTTCCCATTTTTGTTGCTTTTCCCCTTATATTGGCTGTTTCCGTTTATAATAATTTATAATGCTCTTTTTTATATATAAATTATAGGTACCTAATTTATTTTTATTTCACATTTGTTAGATATAGGTATTTAACCGTGCAAATTAACTTTTGCTTGTATGCTTTCATTAAGGATACATTCTCTGAAGTAACTATTGTTGTTTGAATGCACCCACGTGATTCTTTTCGTATTTATTCGTTATATTTTCGTACAATAACCTGTAAATACTAATAGACACTAATGTCCCTTTCATTTCTCAATGCGTCAAGTTTTGATAGCTGTGTTTATTACCTTTAAAACTCGCCCTGGAGCGGTTTCAAACACTAAGTTACGTTAATACTTATAACGCCGTAATTTCAACAATAGAATGCATGGTTTTGAATATTTATGAACATGGTTTAAAGATATTCATCGACAAAAAAAAGGTTTTAAGTACACAATAAAATAAAAATGGAAATAAAGTTTTAGAAAGACTGTGTATTACGAATCATAACTATATGATTGCCTATCTAAAACGTCCATTCAACTCCATTCGCATTTAATTTTTAACATAGTGTACCATCAAGGACAATAGTCTTGACTCAAAATTAAATAGAGAAATATTGAAATACTGAAGAAACTCCAATGATTCTATCTCTATTTATGTCAAACTTGAGTCAAGAGATTTGTCTTTGATAGTACTAATTACTTGTTGATTTTCGTTTCTTTCATATATTTACGAGTTGGCACACGCGGTATATTATTATGCCCAAGCTCAATTAAAATCGGAAAATTTTTTTTTTCTTAATTGGCAATTCCCTTTGGCAGTTGGTCCAATTTTAACATTCCATTGCAGGAATCAAGATGATGTATTAACTACTACATACTACCATTTTTAGCAGTTTTTTTCCATAAACAAACTTCTAATCAAATACAATTGGTGTACCATCAAGATTTTATTAACATGCAAAGAACATAACAAAGTTATCGCATATTTCAATTTAGAACACCGCACAATTTTAGAAGTATTATTGATTATTATATATTATTATTGATTGCCAAATATTCGGCTCTGGATACCAATAATTTCCCACATACATCCCACATAATTTATGACGTAAATTCGTGATGCCACATGTGACGATCCAAGGAATTCTTGGAATAGAAGACGCTCGAACACACATCGCACACATATCTCTTCTTAACACGCTTGTGAGTTACCATATGCTGTTCCAAGAGATTTTTCCCCTCGAAACTCTTGCCACACTGCTCGCAAGCGACTCTACGCGTATTATGGTGAATCTCTCGATGATTTTTCAATTTGGCTAATGTTAAATAACCGCACTCGCATTTATCGCACTTATATTTAAACTTCTTCGCGTGTTGCGTCTTATGGGCGTCCAAGTATAAACGATCGGCGAAGTACTCGCCACAGAATTCGCATTTGTAGGCTAGACGTTCGTGAATATGCATTCTGTGCGCGTTGTAGATTTTCCGCTGCTTGAAATTCATACCGCAGTGTTCACATGTGATCGTACAGCTGTCATTAACTGCGTCATCTGAATCTTCTTGTTTGATATTTAATGAGGTTACCGTGTAGAAGCCCTCTTCTGAACCCTCCACTTTGATCTTTGATGGCATCAATCTACAAATATATTTTTGTTAGAATCAAATGCTTAACCCCAAATTGAGCAAAATAAAAACCCTAACAGCCAGAAATATTACATAGATATTTTTAAAAATATATTTTATAAATATTTTTCGTGAGAGGTTTTGGAATATATTTAATAATGTAGATAAAATATTTATTCCATATTTTAAAATTAATGTAAGCGCAATATTTTTTCTAAAATATTTGTAAAATATTATTTATATGAAAATTGAGATTTTTTATGCAACCTATTTAATTTGTCAAAATGAACTAAAATTGTTCTTGGTTATTTAGAATATATAACGCCGATAACGAAAAGTTGAAACATACATAGAGTTGTCTACAAGGCAAGAACTTGTTTTTTCACACTCACCATACAAGTTAATAATCAATAATTCTGACATCTTTTAAGGCATAGTGAAGGTTTATCAAATTAATCACTATTTTTTAATTGAAGTGTTCTAAATAAAAAACAAACGTATTTATTATCATTTTATTTGAATAAGCCAATAAAAATACTCATTTTTAAGTCTAGCCTTGGCTGGTGCCAGGCACAACCCTATGGCTTTTTTCATATCTTCGGTAGTGGCGCTCTTATGGCGTTTCCTTGTGGCCTCTAAAATAATGCCAATTCTATTAGATTATACCATGAATAAAACATCGTACAACATTATCAACACCTACTAATACACTTGGAGCATTTACAATTATTGGAATGGTAGCTACATTCTAATACTTACGATACTTACTTTTACTTTATTTCATAATATTTGAAAACATTCTACGTACAAACAATAAAACAACACAACGTATTCTAACCTCTATTTGAGGTTATGACGCTTATCTACCGAGATGAATCTCTTAAGCAAATCAACTAGCAATTTATCTGGTAGATGCAGTACATATATGATGCATAAAATTCCTACAATTATATTATTAAACGATTTCTGTACATAGCGATATTGAGCATTCCAATTATCTTATAAATGCCATGACATGTTCAAAGTTTTGCTTACCTCGTAGTCACCACAAAAACTAAAACACACCCCGCAACAATTAATTATACAGTTAACCCTAATCTGCCCTAATCGTATACTATTATAAACTATAACATGTAACGGACAAACGAATGAAAACGTTGATGATACGCACGTGCGCGTATGCATTCTATGTACCTTATCCATACACGCATAAACAATACTAAATCATATAACACCGGCACCGTAATGAATAGAGGTGTTGTGTTGACGTTCGCAACTTAGAAATATTACAAATAATAAAATAAAAATCGCAGATATATAATAAAAAAGTTACAGCGCTCAACTTAGATACTAATTAAATCATTAGATAGATATATTTATCTAATTTAATCTTTAAACTATCATTTTAAATAGGTACATACCTACTTAATATGTATGCATATTTTACCCATCTTATATTATTCGTCCTACGCACCAAATGTGCAAAAGCAAAAATTCAATCTTTTTTTTTTTATATGAAATAAATATTTACAGAAATACAAAGCAAAATATTCTTGCAGAGTTATGAAAAATATATTGAGAAAACATTTGCAATAAAATATTATTAATGCTACATAACATATATATTTTTTAAATGTTTTCCTAATATATTTTCTATAATATATTTTATGCATATTATATTAGTATAACTAATATTCAATAAAGCTTTAATATTTTTTAAATATTTATAAAATATGAAATAAATATAGTTGGTCACTGGGGAAGTATATCAAAATGATAGCTTTAAGCACCGTTACGCTTAGATTTATTTGCTTGGACAACAAACAAAATAATTTAATAACTTTGTTCGTCAAAAGATCTTGAAAGCATATGCTCTCATATAACGTAAACAATGTGTTCGCTTGCTACTGTATATTAAGGTGTATGTTGCACACAATTAAATGAATTTTACTAATAATAAGGGAGCTAGTCACAATAAATACTTCAATTATTAAAAATGAATGCAAGAAGAGATGACGCATTATTTAAAATATGCTATACAGAGTGTTCCAAATAACTTGCTTGAACGCAACTAAGTGTAGGTATAGTCTATCCGTAGATATAACGATTTGACTAATGATGTTTACCCATTTTACTTTATCGACTACTTGCTACGGCCGGCATAAACATTTTTTGTTCTGAAGTTCGAGTACTAGAAAATAAGTCAAATCGTTATATCTATCGACGGACTATACCTGTCACAGCAGGTAATGGATAATCCCTGATAATGCTCATTAGTCAAATCGCTATATCTATGGACAGACTATATTAAATAACCAGCCCGTTCTACAATTATCGTTGCTACATTCTCCATAAATGTAAAGTCACTCTAAAATATTATTTATATATGTAACTTTCAATGTTTTACGTAGAGAAAAAAAATGTAAAGAAGTTGACAGCATTAACACTTACCTACTACAAAATATATTACTTGTTTCTTCTCGCACATCATGGCTTGCTAACATCTATTAATTAATGTACGTTCACTATAACTAAACGACATCAACTATGAAATAGGAACCTGGTAACATTAAATACCTAGATAGGTTAATAAAATAATATAGAAAAACATAATTTTATTTGCTCGACACTTTTAGGCATAACAAGAAAAACTTTAGTACAATGTAAGAATTACACAAGTTCTTTGAACTCTAGAGAGGTACACTTCTCGCAGGAAAAATCGGGACACCAGTAATCGAGAATTTTAACATTTCTTGGGTGTAAATGCAGCTTTAAACAGAAATATAAATGTATAGAGAAAAAAAAAGGTTTATACACTGAATAAACACATTGGAGTTTCAGCGGCGACGTTTCCTTTAGAGATACCGAATACGGAAATATTCATGCAAAAAAAAATTAACCCTGCGTTTAATGTAAATTCAAGAAATATATTGCAGCATGGTCTGTGTAATCCAATATCGTTCTATATTCTTGAAATATGGCCAACACTTGGTCTGTTTACAAACTGACTTTATGTAGCCCAGGTTTATTAACAATTATTTACAATATCATTGCATTTACATACATAACAAACATCGTAAGAAAGCATACTGTTCGTCAATCTCAGTTAGTGCTACAATATTTGTTTTTGGATTTGATTCATTTAATTTTAATATTTTCTCATTTCTATTGCCTGGAGCTGTGCTACAGGCCAAAAGTGTTTCAATAAAATAGAATAAAGATATTGGATTACACAAGCGATAACTAAGATATATTTCTTGGAAATACAATAAACGAAGAGTTAATACAAAAAAATAATTTCTTTGCGAACTTAATTGCTTTAAATCTTAAAACTGTTTTTGGTAATTTTTTTTAATAGATAGACGAAAACATTAAATACAATATTTAAGAATACTAAACTACAATAATAATTTAAGAATACTAAATAATAATATTGTAATCAATAAATTTGTAAAAATCACATTGCCCCAAAAGTCAGGAGGCTGTTTGACATATTGTCTATTGTTAATGGAAGTAACTAATATCAAAGTAGCACTAACAAGTAATGTAATTTTAAAATCCCATAACCAATGTTTTCTTAAAAAACAATTATCTCTGCATAACATCAAACAAGTTAAATACATATACTATATTTCTAAATGAAGCCGTCTATTCAAGAGACGTTTTTGTTGTTAAGAATCTTTTTTTTGCATGAATATTTCCGTATTTGGTATTTCTAAAGGAAACGCCGCCACCGAAACTCCGATTTGTTTATTCTATATATAAACCTTTTCCTCTCTATACATTTATGTGATTTATGGCTTTGATAAGTGAATATATCCTCTAAAAGCTGCATTTACACCCAAGAAATTTTAAGATTGACGATTGCTGGTGTCTCGATTTTTCCTGCTTGAAGTGTACATACTTGTATATTTAAGTGCTTACACAACGCTGTCTCTCTGCCATTCTTACAAATTTGCTTCCACAGAATGATACGGCGTTTCTTCGATATGCTGACGCATGTGTCTCTTTAGTGTTTTGGCTTCTGCAAAACCCTTTTCGCAAAATTTACATATGTGAGGCTTTTCTTTCATATGATTCCACACGTGTATCTGAAGCAAACGTTTAGTTCTGAAAGCTTTCTCGCAGATATCACAAACGAAAGGCTTCTCTCCGGCATGTATGCGTTTATGGGCATCCAAAGAAGCAGCTGAAGACAATTTTTTTTGGCATATATCACACTTATGCTGTTCGGTACTCTGGTGACGGTTCATGTGACTACGATAACTGGCCTTGTGATGGAGTACGGACGAACACACCTCGCACACGTAGTTCTTCTTGCCATCGTGCATCGTCATATGTCGAGTTAAATAATATTTCGTCCTGAAGGCCTTATTGCACTTATCGCAAAAGAAATTGGGTGTACTGTGGTGAATGTCCTGATGGATTTTGAGATCGCATCGCCTAAGGTAGCCGCACTCGCATTTATCACAGTTATATTTAAACTCTTTCGTATGATTCGTCCTATGAACGGCCAAAGTGCGTTTACTGGCAAAGTACCTGTTGCAAAACTCGCATTTGTAGTCTGGGTTTTTTTCATCTATACAGCTTTTTACGCACTCTTCACGGTTGAAGTTTGCGCTGGAGTGATTAACTTCTTTGTGGTAGCAATTCGAACTTTCTTGCTTATTATCGAATGATGTTACAACGCATGGATGCACTTCAATATTGTCCTCATCTTTAATTTGTTGCCCAATAAACCTGTAAATACGATCACTTTAACAAAAAAAAGTCATCAACTATCACATCAAGCAAATAAAATATGATATTCCCTTCATTAGCGGAAATATTGAATAAGTTTAGTAATGAATGTATGTGCAGATGTTGTTTTATTTGCTTTAAGTTCATCCATCCGCTGATACAGGATACAGCTTCATGATCTGCGAAGAGTCGAACAGCTACCTGAAGATTAGCACAGCTAATCGGAATTGAAAGAACGTGGAAGCTACCTCTTTCAAACTCAGAATAATAATAATTTGCTGGCTATCAGTACCTGGGGTTGTTTCACAGGTTCTGCTTCCAGAATAACATTGTATCGTGGTTTTCCTTGTTCCTCGGCGAATGATTGGAGATAACTTAAGTGATTCACGGGCGCAAACGTAATAACAATAATGATTGATTTATTACATTTTAGTTCGGGGGTTTTCAATAAAAATACTATATAAAAGTGAGTCAGAATCATTCAGAGGAATAATCGCAATAAGTTGATAGATAGATAGAAAACTTTATTTCCACAGTATAAAGCAACATACACAAAAAAAAGTCACAGAAAAAAAAATATATATAAAGGAAGCATAAAACAAAATTCCCACTTTTAAACAAATGGTAAAACAAAAAATCTTCAATGGCATAAAAAGCAGAATTAATCAAGCATTGTTTTAAAGCTGATTTGAATTGTTTTAATGGCAATATTCTAATATCATGTTGCAATGAATTAAATAATTTTGTGGACTAATATTTTATAGACTGTTACGTTGTGGACAAACAATCTATGATAGGCTATTTTCAACTTACTATTAAACCTCGTAAAGTAACTATGCACATCCAATTGAGCATCAAAGTTTGCGTAATTCTGTTTTTCATATATTAAAATATGTTGAAAATAAATAAAGGCGCTACTGTCAAAATCTCCAATTTCTGGAAAGAAGGTTTGCAATGTCCTTTACTCTCTACTTTTTTAAAAATTTTAAAAATTCTATCTATATTTTGATTTGTACTACCCATAGTACTATAGGTATAAATTATATTGGAGTAGAAATTACTGTAATAGACTAGTTTTGCGGTTTCAATATCAGTCATTTGAATTATCTTTCTTATTTGATACACTGTAATATTTATTTTTTGACAAATGTAGTCAACGTGATTTCCCAAAGTTAAGTCCGAATCGATATATATTCCCAATAATTTTGCATAGTGTTGTGGAAGTGTCGACTACTTTGTTAGAATTCAAAACAGTTTTATTGGAAACTTAGTCATTTAAAATCTGATCTAAGCGTTCGTAATCATATTTATTGCTTCATCGGAGATGATCTAAAGTATTTTAGTTCACAAGTGTGAATATATGATGAGCAAAATTAGAATCATTACTTACATGAGAAGTATTAGACAAACAATTGACAAAACCATGTATCGAAAATATTTCACTACTTAATTCTAGTTAATAGTAATAAATAATGTATTTAAAATCTTTAGCGTCACAATTAGAATGATAATAAAACCAAAGGTTAAAAAACTCAATCAAAAGTCTAAATGTAATTATTAGCGAACATGTTTCGGTCGACTAGCCATCTTCAGAGCCTTGTTAAAATTGAGACAAAAATTTAAAAAATAGGTAAGTTAAACATTTTAAAAAGTAAATTAAAATTAAAATTATGAAATTATAAGATTTAAAATTTTCAAGAGAAATGAGTCTGCATTTCTCTTCCCACATGGCATCTGTATCTGTGCAGTTTTATCTTTTGCAAATTTTAAAATTTTAAATCTTATAATTTAATAATTTTAATTTACTTTTAAAATGTTTAACTTACCTATTTTTTAAATTTTTGTCTCCACTTTTACAAGACTCTGAAGATGACTAGTCTGACGAAACATGTTAGCCAATTTAGACTTTTGATTGAATTTTTTACCCTTTAGTTTTATTATCATTAGACATCACTCAATTTGGACACAACTATCCACAATTAAAATGCAATTTAATGAACATTTTTTTAAATTCAGAAGCACGTGGCAAGCATCAATAACGTAATGAGTCAATCGGTAAAACAGACAACCAAAAACACAAAGAGTACACTCTACATCAGGACAAATGCCACATGTACCCTCGACTACAGCAATAATGTCAGGGAAGGAAGACACTTTCAAACTGTCAATAGATATGTTATCGTAAGTTCTGGATTGGTGGTAATGAAATATGCTATTAGAGAAAAAAAAATAAGGAAATTAGTTCTATCCAATCCTTTAATGTAAAATTATTAGAAACCGGTTTCGGTTCTAGGCCATCCTCAGGCGTAATACGTTAAATTAAAAATTAATCATATATCAATAGACAGTTGTAAGTGTTGTTTTATTCGTTGTCATAATTATATGTTTTACAATTCCAAACATTTTTTAATTTAATTTTATCTGTACTTTGTAATGGCTTTATGTGTGCAGCAGCAACTGTTTCTCTAAACTCATCATAGTTTTTTGAAGTGTATGATGCACGTATTTTAGCATCATTTCTTACCCAGTACAATTTATCATCTTCAATTGCCTTATTTAATACTTCAAACAATTTTTATCGTCAATTGATTTTGACATTCTAGACACTTTAAACGCAGAAATATTAACCTAACATAGTAAGATGGTGAGGTTAGGACTGACATAAAAACCGCGAAAATGCAAAATGACAGCAAAGACGCAGTGTGGTCAATCCACTTACAATAAAATTGGGAAGCCAGTGTTATTAAAAGTGTTATGTAAATTCAAATTAGCCAAACAAACGAAGAAAAGTACATAAGTGAATTTATTGGAATAAACCTGAACAAGTAAGAGCATAAATATTACTCAAGTTACCAATATAAATTCAAAAATTAATAGCTTTTTTATGTTTGACAACGTAATAGACTTCCAGAAATAAACGTATTGACCATATTAGTTCTTGATGTAAAATTTTAGTGTCTACAAAATTGAAATTATGATCATTATTAGTGATGATGATCTGCTAGCGCAGTTTTAATTGACTTGTGAGTGCAATTTTATTCTATTTTTTTTCAAGTATTGAGAGTTCTGACCAATGTAAACAGCATTACAATCATTACTAGGTATACAATACATAATATTCGATTTTAATAACTTAAAAATGGGTGTTTACCCTTATGAAATAATTTATTTATCGGCTTTATATTGTAGGAGGCAATTATAATATTATGTTGTTTAAACAATTTAGATATTTTATTAGTTAAACCGTCAATTGATGGAAAACTACAGTAGCTGACGCCTATAGACGATTAAGCGGATGAATCCACTTGGATAGTATTAGTATATAAGTTAAGTTATGAGTAGAGTGGTCAAACGTGTCTGCTTACATGGGCCGCACTCGCCTCGCGCTATGCAGAACGTTCAACCATAGTATATCTTCAATCTAGTAAAATCACTCGCTTCGATTCGTGTGTCGAATATCTAATATCAGTGTTAGTCGAGTCTTGATGAGAGCTGGTACAATTCTCAGTTAAGGTTTTACGCATTGTAAATGTAATGTACGTATTATAGAATTATAGAAAAGAAGTGAATTCCAGGATTTACATTATGGTGGTGCCGAAATAGCTTGTAGAGTTGCGATAAACAGTTGGTGGTGGTGCATCTGATCCGTTAACTACATACCTATAAAAATTATTTTAATTATGCGTGTGTTACATCCGTAGATGTTAAACAGTCTTTTTCAAAATAGAAGCATGTTTTATCATCGCGATGAAAGCGGCTTAGTAAGAAAAATCTTGATACACTTAATGCTACGAATTTTTAAGCAATTCTATACCATTTCTGCTGCTTAACTAAGGTAAGGGGCTTATATGTAATGTTTATAATAATAAACTAAGCACTCCAGGCCGTGAAGACCCTTGGCTTAGGGTGCCGGAACACACTGAGAAGTGCTGTCCAAATGGTCACCCACCAACGATCGGTACCGCATATTGCTGCTTGACTTTTAAGATTGGCAATGATGCACACTTCCTTTACAGCCGTACTGCCGGCATGTAATGTTTATAGTTAAATAAATAAATAATTTTGCTATTTCCAGACACTGTATTGTATACTTGTGTTAAACGTTAATGTCACATATTATATGAAACTTAGTATTGACCTGGCGCGCAGACGAAAGTTGACCACTCTAGTTATGATGAGACAGTCCTGATGTGGAAACAGCTGTTCCGAAGCAGCTACGATTAGGTTGTCCTGTTTAGTCCCATAACAGGCGAATTATAAATTATTATAAGGGTATCCATTATTACCAAAGATATGAAAAAGTCTGTTTAATTTGCTTGTTTAAATCAATTGTCTGATATCTTAATAATTCCATTTTTCATTGCTTTAAGCATATTCAGTATCATTGAAACTGGGTGGTTGAAAAAAAAATTAAGTATCTTCTTGGGAATTTAGGTTTGGTGGTGGTACTAATCCTGTTTTAAAAATTGCTTTCATTTTTGGAGCTTTTCCATTTCCTTCATTAAATTTAAATACATTATTGCAATTTCTATACATTAAATATTGTATAAATAATACACGTAAAGGCACATTACAACGTTCTGTAATGGTGTCACGACAAATACACTTATTTAATTATTATTATCATCCATTCAATCAAAATGAATAAATGTAACGTTGAAACATAAAAAAGAATTCATTAATATGCAAGCTAGAACGAAGTTTTGAAGTAGAACATGGAAGCATGCCTTGCTTACTTCCACAGAATGAAGACTAATGGTGTTTTTCACTAGGTTACTGAAGCAAACAGCTCTTCACTTCG